>JXCR01133013.1:11484-48038 GCA_002079205.1 Phalaenopsis hybrid cultivar
GGAGCTTTATTAAACCAAATTGGATCAATAACGACAATCTAAGCATCTATGATTTAATTAAGCTTGGACAAAGGGCTAATTGACTAGTTCATGCCTTCATTGGATCAATTTAGTCAATATTAATCTAATTGAGACCACCTTAATAAAATTGCTTTAATTATGGTTGAACCATATAATGTAGGATAATTTAATTTAACTAGAGATCACATTAGTTAACTATGGATAATTAGGTCTACTAAAGCCCGTGTTAAGTCGCCTTATTTTTATTCTGAAATATTAATATGAAAATGCTTCTTCTTCTTCAATCGGTTGACATTCTCTACTTGTTCAAAATTTTTCACTCATTTTTATGTGTGAAATTAAAGTTCTCACTTTGAAGTGAGTTCTAAAGTGGTTCGAGGATACGAGTGTAATGTTTAATTTNAAGCTACTTAACGAGCCGAACACGAGCTGTTCGCGAACAACGAGCTTTTTTGACTGCCCTAATAACAACTACCCAAAATTTTTAATATAACCAAACTTAAAATTTTATATTTCAACCAGCCAAATCTTTAAATATAATGGATTGATTATTCATGTTTCAAAAGTAAACAAAGTTTTGGGGGTTTGAAATGTAAATTTTAAATTTAAGTGGCCGGAATGAAAATATAAATTTTATATTTAAAATTTTGAATGCTTGAAATGTAAAAATCCTATTATTTATATTTAATAAGAGATAAAAGGTTTAATATATATATATATATATCTTCTTATTGAAGCCATCTGAGCGGCTTCCTCCATCATGAAGCAAAGAATGATGAGCTCTCACAANTCCGGTTGAAGGAATATATGGATTTACTAATATGAAGGTTTTTGTCATTGCAAACTGTGGTTTTTCTGGTTCTATCCCAACATGGCTGACCAGAAGCACCAACTTGAGCATCTTGGATTTATCATGGAATAAATTGAGCGGGTCAATTCCTCCATGGTTGGGGAACTTTGATGCTCTCTTTTATCTTGATATCTCAAATAACTCTCTCAGAGGAGAAATTCCGGTGAGTTTAGCGGGGTTGAAGAGCTTGATTCATCCCAATTCATCCATTCAAGCATCATCCATCCTAAATTTCCCGTTTTTTGTCAAGAGAAATGCTTCTGTGAAGGCGTTCCAGTATAACAATGTTGGCAGCTTCCCTCCATCTTTGATTCTGAGTAACAACGAACTTGTTGGTCCAATCCCACCGGAGTTTGGGAGTCTCAAGTTGCTCCTAGTCCTGGATTTGCACAAGAACAATTTATCAGGGTCCATACCTGAGGAGCTTTCAGGAATGGCAAGCTTGGAAAAGTTAGATTTTTCTTACAACCATCTCACTGGAAATATACCTGCTGCACTAACCAAGCTGAACTTTTTATCCAATTTTGATGTGTCTTTCAATAACTTAGTTGGTCCAATTCCATCAGGTGGCCAGTTCTCAACTTTCTCCGGTTCTGACTTCATAGGAAATCAGGATCTATGTGGCTTTCATCTCTCTCCCTGTCAGTCTGAAACCAGTCATCTTCCTCAAAGCAGAAAGCAGACGAGCAAAGCTATGATTGCAGGAGTTGCAGTGGGAATGGCAACAGGAATCACCTTTCTCCTTATAATAATCTACTTGGTTGTATCAAAATTTCTTTCCAGAAAGCAAGAAGACAATGCGAAGGTGGTGGCGAACAATGATGATGGTTTAGAAGCTGCCGGATCTCCATTCGAGGTTGTGTTTCACAACAAAGACAACAAGGAGATGAGCATCAATGCCATCTTGAAATCTACAAACAACTTTGATCAATCCTTTTTAATAGGATGTGGAGGCTTTGGTCTGGTCTACAAGGCATCACTTGAAGACGGAAGAAAGGTGGCGATCAAACGACTGTCAGGTGATTTTTGTCAGATGGAGCGTGAATTTCAAGCCGAGGTTGAAGCTCTTTCCATGGCGCAACATGAAAATCTCGTCTTGCTCCAAGGTTACTGCAAGGTTGGGAAAGACAGGCTCTTGATCTATTCTTTTATGGAAAATGGAAGCTTAGATTACTGGCTCCATGAGAGAACAGATGGTGCTTCTATGTTATGTTGGTTCAGAAGACTTAAGATAGCTCAAGGAGCAGCAAGGGGAATGGCTTATTTGCACCAATCATGCCAGCCAAATATAATACATAGAGACATCAAATCAAGTAATATTTTACTTGATGAACATTTTGAAGCTCACTTGGCTGATTTTGGGCTGGCAAGGCTCATACTACCTTATGACACACATGTCACCACTGATCTTATTGGAACATTGGGCTACATTCCGCCAGAATATGGCCAAGCTTCCATAGCTACTTTTAAGGGAGATATCTATAGTTTTGGTGTGGTTCTTCTAGAGCTGCTCACTGGTCGAAGGCCGGTAGATATCACTAAGCCAAAAGGAAGCAGGGAGTTGGTGTTATGGGTGCTTAAGATGAAGGAGAGGAAGGAGACTGAGTTGTTTGATCCGATTATATACCGTAAGGAGCTCGAAAAACAGCTTCTCCGTGCACTTGAGATTGCGTGTCTTTGTGTCAATGAATCGCCTAAATTGAGGCCATCAACTCAGCAGCTAGTTTCATGGATTGACAGCATTGATAGAGAAAGATGATTATAAGGTGAGCAAAAGCTGAGCTAATCTCAGTGTATATAATAGTTTGGATTAAAGATTGTGATATTTTGCTTTTGTTTCTTTGGAAAAATTTTTGTTTGTTTTAAATCACAGTTATGTGTTGGGCCTTGAACTCATGACCTTGTGGTTAAAGACAATGCTCTCAACTACTAAGCTGAGTGGGCTGCAAATTGTCTTTTCGAGAAATCTACTTCAGTTCCCTAAAAATAGTTGTAAGAATTGTGAGGTGTAGTTTAGAATGTGAGAAACTTTAATGTGTGGTTTGAAAAGGTGTGGAAGATATAGAAAGGCGATTAGCAGTCTATACAGAACTGTGTACAACCGGGTGTACGGTCAGCATATTGGCTCTTTCAACTGGTTTGGTGCACCTTCGAGTACTTCCTCATTGGCACATACATAATGATTTCTCTTAAAGTGTAATTTCAATGATTTTGTTTTATGGTTGTATATACAATAGTGTTTGTTCTTTCTTCTACATGTCCAATAGTTGAACACTATTACTGAAAACGAAAACTATATAATGATATACAATGGTATGCATTTTGTAAGGTTTTCTTTATAATATTTATATTTATGATCCTGAATGCAGAAGAATGATTTACACATGACCTCTATCACTTCGATTATATTGCTATGTTTTAAGTATATCCTTACAATTTTCCCCCCTAATTTATTTCCTTATAGAATTTAGTGATTGTTTTGCTTTAATTTTTTTCCAAGTAATATTTGTTTATTATGGAATAATGTATCAAAAAGATGAACATAGCATGAGTTAAGGATTGCTTTGCATCCCTTGAGAGGCTATGGTTAACAATCTTGGAAGTGGATTGTGTTTGAATTAACTGAATGCAATTTCAATGAGAATTCATAAAGCCAACTTAACTATAGTTGGTTGGGATAAGGCTGTTAATAATCATGTAAAGAATGTTTCTCCTTATAACCCTCTCTCTCTCTTCTTCTCCCTCCTCTCATCCTCCATTGTTGTCTCTCTTAATAATTGCTATTAAATAAATAATTGTATAGAATGTACTAATGAATCATTAATTGAAATCACACAAGTTTTGTCATCCTCAAATCATTAATGAGTCGCACATGAACCGCATAGGCTAATGTATGAATGCGTTACATTTTGGTCAATTTGGTAATCAAGCTCAATTAGATGCATTGGATTGGATTAATGAGTTGAATTATGCTAACATCATTAATTTTGGTATATGGTTAGTTGGATCCATTAGAAACCAACTAAGCTCAATCATAGGTCATTTTAATTTAATGAGGTCTAATTGGACTTGGCTTTGAGGAGATTAGATTATAAAATTTATTTAATACTAGACATAAGCCAATTTGGCTTGTTAAGACTCAATTAGGTTGGTTAAAGAAAAATATGCTCATCTCAAGCCTGTTAACATATAATTAATGGCAATCAAGTCGAAGTAATTTACTTTATCTACCCTACCAATTTGCCTAAGTAGGAGCTTTATTAAACCAAATTGGATCAATAACGACAATCTAAGCATCTATGATTTAATTAAGCTTGGACAAAGGGCTAATTGACTAGTTCATGCCTTGATTGGATCAATTTAGTTTAATTGAGGCCACCTTAATAAAATTGTTTTAATTATGGTTGAACCATATAATGTAAGATAATTTAATTTAACTAGACATCACATTAGTTAACTATGGATAATTAGGTCTACTAAAGCCCGTGTTAAGTCCCCTTATTTTCATTCTGAAATATTAATATGAAAATGCTTCTTCTTCTTCAATCGGTTGACATTCTCTACTTGTTCAAAATTTTTCACTCATTTTTACGTGTGAAATTAAAGTTCTCACTTTGAAGTGAGTTCTAAAGTGGTTCGAGGATACGAGTGTAATGTTTAATTTCATATAATAGAGTGGTTTTCAAATCATATTCTAATTTCAAGCAACTAATTTGCATCAAACTGCGTAGATGATGAACAATTTAAAAATAATTGTTAAGATCCTAAGATCAAATTTCGTCTTTTTTTTTTATTTTTTTACTCGGTAAATTCGAGCATGGGGTCTTTCAGTGTTTGAATAAATGTCCAACCATCGAACCACTATCTCATCCGCACAAAGTTCATCACTTTAACATTAAAACTTCTAAATTATCAAACGATAAAGGACCCTAAATTTAGTTCAAAAGCAAGTTTTTGGTNTTTCAAATCATATTCTAATTTCAAGCTATTAATTCGCATCAAACAACGTAGATGATGAACAATTTAAAAATTATTTTTAAGATCCTAAGATCAAATTTCGTCTTTTTTTGTTCTTTTTTTACTCGGTAAATTCGAGCATGGGGTCTTTCAGTGTTTGAATAAATGTCCAATTATCAAACCAATATCTCATCCGCACAAAGTTCATCACTTTAACATTAAAATTTCTAAATCATCAAACAATAAAGAACCCTAAATTTAGTTCAAAAGCAAGTTTTTGGTGTGTCCTGCACTCTCTTAGTTGGAGATTTTTATTTTTCTTCATTTGATAAATGATATTTTTACTAAATTATCCTTAGCTGGTTTAATTTATAAATTCTTTTAAAAATTATTTACATGATCTTTAAAGCTAATCCCACCTACATCAAATTACAGAAGTCACCAACACTTTGCAGTCATGACATCTGAGTCAGAAATTTGCTTTACAAATGCTTTTTTATAGTGGAAAAAATTGAAACCTTTGTCCTTAGCGAATGCATGCAGCAACTTTCTGCAGCCCAGAAAACATATGCAATTTTGTAGAGAAAATTCAGAGCCAAAAAAGGAATAATTTTGATTTAAATGAGATTTATTTCAAGATAACATGTTGAATACTAACTTTATTACAATTATCATATTCTACATATTTGTTTATAACTTTATTTACATTCATAGCATTCAATTTTTACTGATTTACATTTCTCGTGCCAAAACTTTCATTTTTACACGAATAACGCCCAATTCTTCGGTATCACACCAAAAATAGCATTAATTACGCTTTTTAATGGTCAAATCTAGATTTTCAAGCATAGGTAAAATGTTATTCCTGTAAATATGGAATTTTAAGTGTGAGATAAGTAAATTCTTTACATTGTAAAGGGGACATTTACATACATACCATCCAATTCTCATGTATTTACATATCTAACACGTATATTTTACATTTATATCACCCAAATCTTACAAATCACAACAAAAATATTATCATTTTAACTTCTAAAAATAAAATACACCTTTTCATGCACAGGAAAGATGACATGCATGTAAAAGTTGAAGAAATCTTCCTACAATAAAATTGCAATCAAACTTCTCTAGAGGCCATTAATCTGACAGTTGAAATCCAATCCATACTGCCTAAAATCCACAACAATCATTCTATTGAAAAGAATGAACAGTTACTCCAGTCACCAAACTCTTCACACGAATCAAAAAAATTAAATGCAGGCATTCCGCAATGGCATGCCTTCAGTAATCTCAAGTTTATGCATAAATGCATGGAAGAAAAAATAGACATACATAACACTCGAAATATTGTTATTTACAAATCTAGCACTCCCTATCATCCATTTTTCAAATTCCCGCTCAAATATCAAAGTTCACGAAAAAAATCCTAACCCATCTTTAATGGCTAGATTGTGGCACATGTGAATACATTGGTTCAGTAGTCCAAAATAATCACATTGGTCCTGGTTTTATAAATAGCAATTTTTCAAGTAATGTGTATGTAACTATTCCAGAANAAAGAAATGATTGAATTTATCTAATTTTAGGAGGAAATCATCAAAATTCTTTTTTTTATATATTTATATCACTTAAATGTATCATATCACAATAAAAATTCCACTATTTGTAATTAAAAAAAAAGTGAAATACACATTTTCAAACATGGTTAAGTGGCATATAGGTTAAAGGTGTTAGATATGTAAATATATAAGAATTGGGTGGTATGTTTGTAAATCATCCTAAATTTTGCATTTTTTTTTTAAATTTTAGTTATGGTCTCTTCAAATTATATTTATATTAAATAATAACACTATATATTTTTAGAAATTTTAGCTAATTTAACTATTTTTAAATTAATAATATAAAAACAAATTTAATTTTAAATTAAAATTTATCTTATTTAAATTGAATTAATTTTTTTGTTATTTATTATTGTTAATTGATAATATAAAAAAAATTAATTTTAAAATATTTTTAATTAGATTATATTTTTATTTAAAATTTATATTGGGTGTTTCACTCACCCTTATTTAGTGCTTTAATTTTACTCATTTCATGATAAGTTTGCTCCCTCTAAAAATAGAAGCTAGTTATGCCCGTGTTTGGATGACTACAGATCTAGACAACGAGCAACGTCGACATGGATTGGACAGCGGCCTATCGAACATTATAAAGACGTATCGTATCCCAACCTATTTAATATTTATTATATAATATTAATATATTTTAAATTATATAAATGATCACTATTTATAATTCTAGACACTAACAAAATTATTTCAACGGAATTAGGTATCACAATTTTTTTATTTAACGCTTTCAATTCAATAATTTAATATAAAGGTTGAATTTTTTAGTCTCGCATCATGAAAATTCAAACCTGCGCCNATTTAATTTTACTCATTTCATGATAAGTTTGCTCCCTCTAAAAATATAAGCTAGTTATGCCCGTGTTTGGATGACTACATATCTAGATAACGACCCTGATGTGGCCACGTCGACATGAATTGGACAACGGCCTATCGAACATTATAAAGACGTATGATATCACAACCTATTTAATATTTATTATTTAATATTAATATATTTTAAATTATATAAATGATCACTATTTATAATTCTAGACACACTAACAAAATTATTTCAACGGAATTAGGTATCACAATTTTTTTATTTAACATTTGTATGTAAAAAATAATAATATTGCTTTCAATTCAATAATTTAATATAAAGGTTGAATTTTTTAGTCTCGCATCATGAAAATTCAAACCTGCGCCGTTCGTCATCACTTTGATATTTGGGTGAGAAATTGAAAAATGGGGGAAAGAGGGTGCTTGATTTGTAAATAGCAATGTTTTGGGTGGCCAATATGTAATCGGGCACCGTTGGACCGGCCAATCGGAGACGGCGTAGCCGGTCGCCGTAATTTGACCGCCGGTCACCTGCTCCGGGTTAGCCGGTCATCATCTCTGTGATTAGATAATTAAATAATGGAATCCATCTGCTGCATGAATAAACTAAAATATGGAAAGAAAGTCTACACTTGCGGAAGAAAGAAAGAGGAAGTTGGAATGGAGAAAGAAGACTCGAAATCAAGCTCGTACGCTTCAAGCTCCCTCTCTCTCCGCATATCTATATTGCCATTTCGACTCGGATGCTCTCATCGACTTCATCTTCTTCCATTCTTCTCTGCAAGGTTTCATCTTTTCTTCTTGCGCTTTTCCTTGCGTTCTTACGGCCTGCTTTCTTTTCCTCATTCAAACTGTACTTCTGTTGCGAGCTATGCAAGAATTCTTTCGAAAGATGAAATGGATTCTGTTTTTTGACGATTCTGAATTGAAAAGGCGCTTCATTTCGGTCAGATAAGTTATTTACTCGCTTTCTTCCGGAGTACCTTTTGGGCTCATTTCAATGCGGACGAGGTGTTTGTTTGTTGTTCTCTTCTTCGTTTCTTCCCCGGTTCTTCTGTTGAATTCGCTGAGCCAGGCCTGCGACTCCGGTGATTTGAGCGCGCTTCTGGGTTTCTCGGCCGGCATGGACTCGGCTATCCAAGGATGGGGAAGTAATTCGTCGTCGTCTTCCTCCACCTCTGACTGCTGCAGATGGCCTGGAGTCCTCTGCGATAGTCTGGTTTTAGGTGAAGGAAGAGTGATTGGATTGGATCTCGCAGAAAGGAGTCTTCGCGGCTCAATCTCAGATAGCCTCGCCGGTCTTGATCGTCTTATGAACCTCAATCTATCCTTCAATTTTCTTCGCGGTTCTGTCCCGCAGAAGATTTTTCTTCTTTCTGGATTGGAGTTTCTTGATCTCAGCATGAACGGACTTTCTGGATCCTTACCACCCAATCCAGACCTTCCATCTATCAAAAGTTTCAACCTTTCAAACAACTTGTTCAGCGGAATCCTTCCCATCTTCTCCAGTTCTGTAAAGCTCATAGCTTTTGATGTCAGAAACAATAGTTTTTCTGGTCCAATTAGAGCTGATTTCTGCAGTTCATTTTCTCAGATTCAAAACCTCATCTTTACAATGAATGCTTTCTCCGGCCAGTTTCCAGTGGGCTTCGGCAACTGCCAGGCCCTTGTTCAGCTTTCCATTGATGTGAATGAAATTTCTGGCGGATTACCTGATGATTTGTTTACTTTGAAATCCCTGAAATACCTGCACTTGCAGCAGAATTCCCTTTCAGGCTCATTGAGCGAAAGATTTAGCAATCTTTCTAACCTTCTTCATGTGGATCTCTCTATGAACAATTTCTTTGGATTTATTCCCAATGTATTTGACAAACTCATTAAATTAGAGTCATTTTCTGCCCAGAATAATGGCTTCAATGGTACTTTGCCTATTTCTTTCTCCAACTTGACAAATCTTACAGTTCTCAATCTTAGGAACAACTCACTAAGTGGAGAGATAAATCTAAATTGTTCTGCTATGCATATGCTAAGCACCATTAATCTGGGTTCAAATCATTTCACGGGCTTCATTCCAAGTAGCCTCTCACATTGTTCAAATCTAAACTCATTAAATCTCGCTAAGAACAACCTTATTGGTGAAATTCCAGATAGCTTCAAGCTCCTCAACTCACTTTCTTACTTATCTCTCTCAAACAATAGCTTCACCAACATATCATCAGCACTGCAAACCCTGCAGCATTGCAGCAACCTTACTATTTTGGTCCTCACATTGAATTTTCATGGCGGCGAGACTATCCCGGTTGAAGGAATATATGGATTTACTAATATGAAGGTTCTTGTCATTGCAAACTGTGGTTTTTCTGGTTCTATCCCAACATGGCTGACCAGAAGCACCAACTTGAGCATCTTGGATTTATCATGGAATAAATTGAGCGGGTCAATTCCTCCATGGTTGGGGAACTTTGATGCTCTCTTTTATCTTGATATCTCAAATAACTCTCTCAGAGGAGAAATTCCGGTGAGTTTAGCGGGGTTGAAGAGCTTGATTCATCCCAATTCATCCATTCAAGCATCATCCATCCTAAATTTCCCGTTTTTTGTCAAGAGAAATGCTTCTGTGAAGGCGTTCCAGTATAACAATGTTGGCAGCTTCCCGCCATCTTTGATTCTGAGTAACAACGAACTTGTTGGTCCAATCCCACCGGAGTTTGGGAGTCTCAAGTTGCTCCTAGTCCTGGATTTGCACAAGAACAATTTATCAGGGTCCATACCTGAGGAGCTTTCAGGAATGGCAAGCTTGGAAAAGTTAGATTTTTCTTACAACCATCTCACTGGAAATATACCTGCTGCACTAACCAAGCTGAACTTTTTATCCAATTTTGATGTGTCTTTCAATAACTTAGTTGGTCCAATTCCATCAGGTGGCCAGTTCTCAACTTTCTCCGGTTCTGACTTCATAGGAAATCAGGATCTATGTGGCTTTCATCTCTCTCCCTGTCAGTCTGAAACCAGTCATCTTCCTCAAAGCAGAAAGCAGACGAGCAAAGCTATGATTGCAGGAGTTGCAGTGGGAATGGCAACAGGAATCACCTTTCTCCTTATAATAATCTACTTGGTTGTATCAAAATTTCTTTCCAGAAAGCAAGAAGACAATGCGAAGGTGGTGGCGAACAATGATGATGGTTTAGAAGCTGCCGGATCTCCATTCGAGGTTGTGTTTCACAACAAAGACAACAAGGAGATGAGCATCAATGCCATCTTGAAATCTACAAACAACTTTGATCAATCCTTTTTAGTAGGATGTGGAGGCTTTGGCCTGGTCTACAAGGCATCACTTGAAGACGGAAGAAAGGTGGCGATCAAACGACTGTCAGGTGATTTTTGTCAGATGGAGCGTGAATTTCAAGCCGAGGTTGAAGCTCTTTCCATGGCGCAACATGAAAATCTCGTCTTGCTCCAAGGTTACTGCAAGGTTGGGAAAGACAGGCTCTTGATCTATTCTTTTATGGAAAATGGAAGCTTAGATTACTGGCTCCATGAGAGAACCGATGGTGCTTCTATGTTATGTTGGTTCAGAAGACTTAAGATAGCTCAAGGAGCAGCAAGGGGAATGGCTTATTTGCACCAATCATGCCAGCCAAATATAATACATAGAGACATCAAATCAAGTAATATTTTACTTGATGAACATTTTGAAGCTCACTTGGCTGATTTTGGGCTGGCAAGGCTCATACTACCTTATGACACACATGTCACCACTGATCTTATTGGAACATTGGGCTACATTCCGCCAGAATATGGCCAAGCTTCCATAGCTACTTTTAAGGGAGATATCTATAGTTTTGGTGTGGTTCTTCTAGAGCTGCTCACTGGTCGAAGGCCGGTAGATATCACTAAGCCAAAAGGAAGCAGGGAGTTGGTGTTATGGGTGCTTAAGATGAAGGAGAGGAAGGAGACTGAGTTGTTTGATCCGATTATATACCGTAAGGAGCTCGAAAAACAGCTTCTCCGTGCACTTGAGATTGCGTGTCTTTGTGTCAATGAATCGCCTAAATTGAGGCCATCAACTCAGCAGCTAGTTTCATGGATTGACAGCATTGATAGAGAAAGATGATTATAAGGTGAGCAAAAGCTGAGCTAATCTCAGTGTATATAATAGTTTGGATTAAAGATTGTGATATTTTGCTTTTGTTTCTTTGGAAAAATTTTTGTTTGTTTTAAATCACAGTTATGTGTTGGGCCTTGAACTCATGACCTTGTGGTTAAAGACAATGCTCTCAACTACTAAGCTGAGTGGGCTGCAAATTGTCTTTTCGAGAAATCTACTTCAGTTCCCTAAAAATAGTTGTAAGAATTGTGAGGTGTAGTTTAGAATGTGAGAAACTTTAATGTGTGGTTTGAAAAGGTGTGGAAGATATAGAAAGGCGATTAGCAGTCTATACAGAACTGTGTACAGCCGGGCGTACGTTCAGCATATTGGCTCTTTCAACTGGTTTGGTGCACCGTCGAGTACTTCCTCATTGGCACATACATAATGATTTCTCTTAAAGTGTAATTTCAATGATTTTGTTTTATGGTTGTATATACAATAGTGTTTGTTCTTTCTTCTACATGTCCAATAGTTGAACACTATTACTGAAAACGAAAACTATATAATGATATACAATGCATTTTGTAAGGTTTTCTTTATAATATTTATAGTTATGATCCTGAATGCAGAAGAATGATTTACACATGACCTCTATCACTTCGATTATATTGCTATGTTTTAAGTATATCCTTACAATTTTCCCCCCTAATTTATTTCCTTATAGAATTTAGTGATTGTTTTGCTTTAATTTTTTTCCAAGTAATATTTGTTTATTATGGAATAATGTATCAAAAAGATGAACATAGCATGAGTTAAGGATTGCTTTGCATCCCTTGAGAGGCTATGGTTAACAATCTTGGAAGTGGATTGTGTTTGAATTAACTGAATGCAATTTCAATGAGAATTCATAAAGCCAACTTAACTATAGTTGGTTGGGATAAGGCTGTTAATAATCATGTAAAGAATGTTTCTCCTTATAACCCTCTCTCTCTCTTCTTCTCCCTCCTCTCATCCTCCATTGTTGTCTCTCTTAATAATTGCTATTAAATAAATAATTGTATAGAATGTACTAATGAATCATTAATTGAAATCACACAAGTTTTGTCATCCTCAAATCATTAATGAGTCGCACATGAACCGCATAGGCTAATGTATGAATGCGTTACATTTTGGTCAATTTGGTAATCAAGCTCAATTAGATGCATTGGATTGGATTAATGAGTTGAATTATGCTAACATCATTAATTTTGGTATATGGTTAGTTGGATCCATTAGAAACCAACTAAGCTCAATCATAGGTCATTTTAATTTAATGAGGTCTAATTGGACTTGGCTTTGAGGAGATTAGATTATAAAATTTATTTAATACTAGACATAAGCCAATTTGGCTTGTTAAGACTCAATTAGGTTGGTTAAAGAAAAATATGCTCATCTCAAGCCTGTTAACATATAATTAATGGCAATCAAGTCGAAGTAATTTACTTTATCTACCCTACCAATTTGCCTAAGTAGGAGCTTTATTAAACCAAATTGGATCAATAACGACAATCTAAGCATCTATGATTTAATTAAGCTTGGACAAAGGGCTAATTGACTAGTTCATGCCTTGATTGGATCAATTTAGTCAATATTAATCTAATTGAGACCACCTTAATAAAATTGCTTTAATTATGGTTGAACCATATAATGTAGGATAATTTAATTTAACTAGAGATCACATTAGTTAACTATGGATAATTAGGTCTACTAAAGCCCGTGTTAAGTCCCCTTATTTTTATTCTGAAATATTAATATGAAAATGCTTCTTCTTCTTCTTCAATCGGTTGACATTCTCTACTTTCAAAATTTTTCACTCATTTTTACGTGTGAAATTAAAGTTCTCACTTTGAAGTGAGTTCTAAAGTGGTTCGAGGATACGAGTGTAATGTTTAATTTCATATAATAGCTTGGTATTCAAATCATACTCTAATTTCAAGCAACTAATTTGCATCAAACAGCGTAGATGATGAACAATTTAAAAATTATTGTTAAGATCCTAAGATCAAATTTCGTCTTTTTTTTATTTTTTTACTCGGTAAATTCGAGCATGTGGTCTTTCAGTGTTTGAATAAATGTCCAACCATCGAGCCACTATCTCATCCGCACAAAGTTCATCTCTTTAACATTAAAACTTCTAAATTATCAAACGATAAAGGACCCTAAATTTAGTTCAAAAGCAAGTTTTTGGTGTGTCCTGCACTCTCTTAGTTGGATATTTTTATTTTTCTTCATTTGATAAATGATATTTTTACTGAATTATCATTAGCTGGTTTAATTTATAAATTCATTTAAAAATTATTTACATGATCTTTAAAGCTAATCCCAGCTACATCAAATTAAAGAAGTCACCAACACTTTGCAGTCATGACATCTGAGTCAGAACTTTGCTTTACAAATGCTTTTTTATAGTGGAAAAAATTCAAAGCTTTGTCCTTAGCGAATGCATGCAGCAACTTTCTGCAGCCCAGAAAATAAATGCAATTTTGTAGAGAAAATACAGAGCCAAAAAAGGAATAATTTTGATTTAAATGAGATTTATTTCAACATAACATGTTGAATACTAACTTTATTACAATTATCACACTCTACATATTTGTTTATAAGAAAGGGAGATTTACATACATAGCACTCAATTTTTACGGATTTACATTTCTCGTGCCAAAACTTTCATTTTTACACGAATAACGCCCAATTCTTCGGTATCACACCAAAAATAGCACTAATTACGCTTTTTAATGGTCAAATCTAGATTTTCAAGCATAGGTAAAATGTTATTCCTGTACATATGGAATTTTAAGTGTGAGACAAGTAAATTCTTTACAGGGGACATTTACATACATACCACCCAATTCTCATGTATTTACATATCTAACACGTAAATTTTACATTTATATCACCCAAATCTTTCAAATGACAACAAAAATATTATCATTTTAACTTCTAAAAATAAAATACACTTTTTCATGCACAGAAAAGATGACATGCATGTAAAAGTTGAAGAAATCTTCCTACAATAAAATTGCCATCAAGCTGCTCTAGGGGCCATTAATCTGACAGTTGAAATCCAGTCCATACTGCCTAACATCCACAACAATCAGTCTATTGAAAAGAATGAACAGTTACTCCAGTCACCAAACTCTTCACACGAATCAAAAAAATTAAATGCAGGCATTCCACAATGGCATGCCTTCAGTAATCTCAAGTTTATGCATAAATGCATGGAAGAAAAAATAGACGTACATAACACTTGAAATATTGTTATTTACAAATCTAGCACTCCCTATCATCCATTTTTCAAATTCCCGCTCAAATATCAAAATTCACGAAAAAAACCCTAACCCATCTTTAATGGCTAGATTGTGGCACATGTGAATACATTGGTTTAGTAGTTCAAAATAATCACATTGGTCCTGGTTTTATAAATAGCAATTTTTCAAGTAATGTGTATGTAACTATTCCAGAATAGTATTAACTCTGCTGCATTTGCTTTCTGAGATTCCTGAGAGGTCCATATTCTGTGGCTTGCTCAACCTTCCGGCTGCTGCAACTACAACTCTTCTTGTTCAGGTTCTCGCCGCATTTGAGGCATAGACCTTTGCAATTCGCATCACAGATAGCATTTATGGTAATCTCAAGATGCACCAGGTCTCTGATGTGTTTAGAAATATCTATTTCTTTTTCTTGGCAAGGGAAGTAGAGCTTATCATCCTGATCTATAAGCTTTTCATCATCTTCCATTTCGACATTGTTGATTCTGGTGGCAGGATTGATGTCGTCCTCGCCGTAGAGCACTCCCATGTTAATTTTGTCTCGATCTTCTTCGACGGGATCCTCTAATAATAAGAGAGCAAAGTTGGAGAAGATGCTTTCGGTGGCTGGTTCAGCACACCTAGAAATGTAAATCAAATGTTATGCATCAGGCTCCAGGGAAATATGAATGTAGCCTTGGGTTACATTAGGTATGAATGCATTACGTTTTGCAGATCATTTTATTGTTGGTCCAATGGAGAAAATCGTTAAAAAATAGTCAATTGACTCTTTGTAGCGAGCCATTTTAACCCAAGAGTCTTTAAAAGTGTCGAATTAATCACTGTTTCAATGGGGGCTAAAATAGTCCTCCCTACGAACTAGTTCAACCCATATTAAAAGAGGATGGAGACTGATTTGACATTTTTATGAACGTAAATAAATAGAAGTCTACTTCGACACTTTACTCTTTGTCAAATGTATGTCTTCAATTAAAATTGTTCTAATAGAGCACCCATCTATTTATGTAAAATTTTCATAAAAACGGGCATATTCAAATGGTTAACTTATTATAATTTATGAGGAGGTTATAAAAGCAAGATATTTCTCCATAATCTATGCTCAATAGATATTCAAGGCATGTTATAATGATGACCATTCCAATAAAATCAAGGTATGCTATAATGTTGACCAACGTGAAGATTGGCTTCACTGACTCTTAACATTAGGGTACTTCTTTGACTAATTTGACGAATTTAATATTTGGTTGTCTCCTACATTTTCTTATCATATTTATTGAGACCATTATTATACTCATGCTTAAAGTCTCTGCTACATAAAAAGGATGCTTAGGGTTCATTTATTGCTTTATAAATGATTACTGAGCAATTTTGTCTACCTGTCAGTTTTTTCACCTCCTTTCCACATTAAGGCTCTCTCTCCCACTCATAATCTCTCATCATTCTCTCCCACTAGTAATCTCTCATCATTCTCTCCCACTCTTCCTCTTCCCATCTTAGGTTCTTCAAATTTCTCCCCTGTACTCCAATCATTTCATAGCATGCAAAGCTATTGTTAGTCATGTGGAACAAAATTTCATCTAGATCAAATATTTTTATAGAGATTCCTCTCTCTCTCTCTTAACTTAAGCAAACAAGTGAAATTTATTAATAGATTTCATGTCCATAAACTCATTATTTTTTATCGCTATAAATAGTCTAAAAAGGAGGGATTAGCATTATACAACCAAAAGAAAATTTAGAGAATAGCGAAAGAGAGGGAAAATGGGCTGCCATCTGAGATAACAAACGATGGTGTTTTTTATTATTATTATTATTATTTTTAATTTCCTCCGGATATTTGTAGGAGGAAGATTTGCTTCTGCAAGAAAGTATCGTTGCTAGTTTTTGTTTTCAACAAAAGAAGAAATTTTTTTGGCATGATAAGGAGCTATCATGGCAAAAATAAAAAGAAGATAAAAGCATCAGCAATGTTTTTTTCCTTTTTCAACTCTCATTTTCATGGCAAGTGTTTGAATTCTATCTCAATTATTGACATAGACAAGTGGTATATCTATCCTTATTATCACCTTGTACGGAAAAAAAACATAGATGTGCTCTCTATTTTAATATTTGGCAAAGTATTTGATGCATGTGAAACTATGGATGTAGGTGAATCTCCCAGTATCATGCAGACTTATATACTTTGTGTTAGTGATCAATAGTGCAACTGATTTTTCATCTTCAATTGATTTTGGCTCAAAATATTATCAATTTCATAATGATTGGGATCAAAATTATGCATATAAGACTTTTTTATTCAAGCGCGAGGGCAAAAATAAGAATGAACAAGTTTTTATGACGAATTTTATGCATTATGACAAATACAAATAGAGAATTATCTATACCAGAGAAAGTTTCATCAATCGTAAAAGAAAATAAAGCCGCAATTAGTCAATTAGAAGTAGTGGGAGTTGATTGAGGGATAAGCTCTAGAGGTCATTCTTTATCCCTCAGCGAGAACATCGGCTTCAATAATTCTCAAATCCATACTATNAGTTAAAATAGTCAATTGACTCTTTGTAGCGCGCCATTTTAACCCAAGAGTCTTTAAAAGTGTCGAATTAATCACTGTTTCAATGGGGGCTAAAATAGTCCTCCCTACGAACTATTTCAACCCGTATTAAAAGAGGATGGAGACTGATTTGACATTTTTATGAATGTAAATAAATAGAAGTCTACTTCGACACTTTACTCTTTGTCAAATGTATGTCTTCAATTAAAATTGTTCTAATAGAGCACCCATCTATTTATGTAAAATTTTCATAAAAACGGGCATATTCAAATGGTTAACTTATTATAATTAATGAGGAGGTTATAAAAGCAAGATATTTCTCCATAATCTATGCTCAATGGATATTCAAGGCATGTTATAATGATGACCATTCCAATAAAATCAAGGTATGCTATAATGTTGACAAACGTGAAGATTGGCTTCACTAACTCTTAACATTAGGGTACTTCTTTGACTAATTTGACGAATTTAAGATTTGGTTGTCTCCTACATTTTCTTATCATATTTATTGAGACCATTATTATACTCATGCTTAAAGTCTCTGCTACATAAAAAGGATGCTTAGGGTTCATTTATTGCTTTATAAATGATTACTGAGCAATTTTGTCTACCTGTCAGTTTTTTCACCTCCTTTCCACATTAAGGCTCTCTCTCCCACTCATAATCTCTCAACATTCTCTCCCACTCATAATCTCTCATCATTCTCTCCCACTCTTCCTCTTACCATCTTAGGTTCTTCAAATTTCTCCCCTGTACTCCAATCATTTCCTAGCATGCAAAGCTATTGTTAGTCATGTGGAGCAAAATTTCATCTAGATCAAATATTTTTATAGAGATTCCTCTCTCTCTCTCTCTCCCTCTCTCTCTCTCTCTCTCTCTCTCTCTCTCTCTCAACTTAAGCAAACAAGTGAAATTTATTAATAGATTTCATGTCCATAAACTCATTATTTTTTATCGCTATAAATAGTCTAAAAAGGAGGGATTAGCATTATACAACCAATAGAAAGTTTAGAGAATAGCGAAAGAGAGGGAAAATGGGCTGCCATCTGAGATAACAAACGGTGGTGTTTTTTTTTTATTATTATTATTTTTAATTTCCTCCGGATACTTGTAGGAGGAAGATTTGCTTCTGCAAGAAAGTATCGTTGCTAGTTTTTGTTTTCAACAAAAGAAGAAATTTTTTTGGCATGATAAGGAGCTATCATGGCAAAAATAAAAAGAAGATAAAAGCATCAGCAATGTTTTTTTCCATTTTCAACTCTCATTTTCATGGCAAGTGTTTGAATTCTATCTCAATTATTGACATAGACAAGTGGTATATCTATCCTTATTATCACCTTGTACGGAAAAAAACATAGATGTGCTCTCTATTTTAATATTTGGCAAAGTATTTGATGCATGTGAGACTATGGATGTAGGTGAATCTCCCAGTATCATGCAGACTTATATACTTTGTGTTAGTGATCAATAGTGCAACTGATTTTTCATCTTCAATTGATTTTGGCTCAAAATATTATCAATTTCATAATGATTGGGATCAAAATTATGACATATAAGACTTTTTTATTCAAGCACGGAGGGCAAAAATAAGAATGAACAAGTTTTTATGATGAATTTTATGCATTATGACAAATACAAATAGAGAATTATCTATGCCAGAGAAAGTTCATCAACCGTAAAAGAAAATAAAGCCACAATTAGTCAATTAGAAGTAGTGGGAGTTGATTGAGAGATAAGCTCTAGAGGTCATTCTTTATCCCTCAGCGAGAACATCGGCTTCAATAATTCTCAAATCCATACTATAGCCGGTGTCATGAAAACCATCTCTAGTAAGTATGAAAAGCTCTCCAGAACCAATAAGACAAATAAAATGCTTATGTTTGTCAATCTCATAATGTAAAAACCATAGCTCACAACAAGTTCAACTTGATCAAGAAAAATTGAACTCCATGAACATCAAGATCAGCAATAAGATTCATGCATAAGCTTACTCTTTGCCCAAGCATTGGGGCAATCTTGTAACACCCATCAATAATTCATTTGAATTATTAGCCAAAAAGATCAATGATGTCGGAGGTCTCATCCTCAATGATGATATTAAACATCTTGAGAAAAATGAATGTGAAACATCTTTTATTTTTAATTTAGCATGAAGAACATTAAAGCAAGGACAAAGCTAAATCAAAATTTCATGATAAGAAAAGAACAATCAAATCACAATAGAAGTAAATCTCAAAATTGTTTGAGTGGAAGCTAGTACTATGAAAAGTGAAATTATATAATAAAAGAATGAGGGAAGAAGCATAAATAAGGCCAAAACCCAAAGGAATTGAATGAATGTTAATGTATATGTTGATATCAATACAAAACGGATAATAGAACATGAATATTGGACACGTGCATTTTTCTACATTTCTTCAAATAAAGATCTACTGATACATGATTACAAATATAATTATAATAAAGTATTCATTGTTGATGGTGAGCTCTTTAATAATATGGGGTTTGAATATGCAACAATAAAGAAAACAAAAAAAGATAATGGCAGCTGACAAAATCAGGCACATCTTTGGATTAAGATGAAACTTGATCTCCACCAAATAACTAGCTACACAAAAATGACAGGCCGCTTTCAATGTTAATATTAGAATGTCACAAAAGGAGCTTTTGTTATTATTGGAGCAACAATATCAAACAATATCACCACCAACAAAAGAATAATGGATGTCGCCATCAATGCAGAGACACGTTCAAAGTTATGGCATAGTAAGAAAGGGCCTAAAAATATTATATGCCAATATAAAGTACCCAATAAACAGAAACACATGAGGATCATCCCTCATTGCTTTCCTAGCACGATCAAAATAATACATCACCTTCATAGATGAAAATATCTCATTGCATAGAATGTTACAATAGATAAGTAAAATGTCTCAAAACAAAGACAGAAAAAGGTCATAAGAAACTGACAAGCTAACTAACCATTATTCCTTTCCTCTTTATTATATGTTATTTATAGATACAAAAAAGCCCAAGTACTATAACGAAATCATAAAATTAAATGTATATGTAATAACTGAAAAAAGAAAAATAAAAATTGAATCATAATAACCGTCGAGCAATTTGTTTAAGTGAAGTTGAAGAGGGGGGGCTTCTAGCGGAATTTTTATTTGTAGCCCACAGAGAACGAGCGAGTGGGAGGAAGAGAGAGAGATCGAGAGAAGGAAAAGTTTTGTATATGTCCTAGCCGATCGATAGAGAAGGAAAAGGAAAGAAGTCACCAAGAAGACTTTGACTTTTGCATAGCCAAAGGAGGAAACCTTAGCCAAAGAAAGAGGAGGAAAGGCGGCATCGAGAAGGAGCCTTGTGTGCGACATCATCGTCGTGTCGAACCATAGTCGAAGAAAGGAGGGATGAAATCGGCTTTGTGCGCTGTTACCGTGCGAAGGAAAACAAAAAGGAGATGGGATCTGCGGCACTGCATTGCGCCCAGAAAGAATAGGAAAGGAGGGAAGGACTGAGACCCTGCGTGCATGCGTGCAGAGGAAGAAAACCGTGAAAAGGGAGAGCTTTAATTAAAGTTAAAGTTTAATTTAGCTAATTTAGAATTAGTATTAAATAAAAATATTAATCTATAACAACAATTAAGGCTGAAGAACATTTGAACCTAAAAGATCAGAAGTTAAGGAGTTGATGGAATAAGTAAGCAAATTAAGGTGAGTAATTACTTTCTTATATGATTCAACCATTTAAAAACTTTCATGCAAGAAATTATCATAGGCCAGTCCTCTGTCGCCAAAAAATTTGATTTTTGTCTCCTTAGGTACATTTATTTTGACGGTCT
The DNA here is from genome assembly GCA_002079205.1 of Phalaenopsis hybrid cultivar. Lineage (NCBI taxonomy): Eukaryota > Viridiplantae > Streptophyta > Magnoliopsida > Asparagales > Orchidaceae > Phalaenopsis > Phalaenopsis hybrid cultivar. Next base: position 32,559 of record JXCR01133013.1, read on the forward strand.
TCTTATTGCAATCAATGGTGATAAAGTTTTCAGACATCCAATCCATGCCTAAACTCACCTCAAATTCCACCAAAGGCAACATAAATAAGTTGGCCATTAAAACTCTTTTCACTAATCATAAGCTCAACTTCACATGATTAATCGACTTTTTGAAAAACGTCATTCGACATTCTAACTAATAATATCACAGACATTGAAAGGATATTCAATCACATCACTTTAGTGAGTTCATCAATTATAAATGAGTGTGATGCTCCTGAATTAAATAATACTTTTATTGGTCTACTATGAAGATATATCATATCTATCATTAAAATTATCACATTAAATATTTAGAGTTATCTTATTAATGTTTAAATTCTTACTTATTTTATGTATGACGTGACATGAATTTTATGATGTTAAAAGTGTATTGATTTGAAAATATTAAAAGTAAAACATATATCTGATGACGTCGTGGGAGTGCTTAACTTCCTGTTGCGATAATACATAAACTCTGGGCTGAACATTCTGCCGAGTCTAACCTGTATTTGACACTAACCTTGAAATATGTTGGAGCCCTCTGACCCAATTTAGGGCAATTCTTCGTCATGTCTTGGATGATGGCACTAAAAACAAGTATTCTATCCGGATAGACACTCACCCTTATGAGACATTCCACATTTTTCACACTTCTTCACTTTAAACAGGAGTGTCAACACTATTGGATCTAGCCTTCTTAGCACCTGGATTACTTCATTGAAAGGATTGTTTGCTCTGAGAGCCCTGAGGAAAATTGAATTCCTCTGAATTTCTTCTCTTCTGAATGTTCCTCCTCTAAGTAGCCTCGAGATCCAGCTCAATCCTCCAAGCTCTCTCCACCAAAACAGAGCAATCATTGATTCCAAGAGGAATCAAAGGCTGTCAAATCACATCTATGAGCCCAGACAAAAGTTGATGGCACTTCTCTGCATTAGGAATCAATTAAGGCACATACCTTGAGAGAGTATAGTAAATTCATCTTTATACTGCATAATGGATCGATCGCCTTGTACCAATCGAATAAACTCGTCCTACATTTGTCTCCTGGCGGACAGCGGTACGAACCAATTTCTAAATATGCTCGCGAACTCACCGCACTGAATCATGTGATTGGCTCTACCCCCAAATTTCTTCTGCAACTGTCCACGCCACCACTCTCTGCTTCTCCCTCTAATGCAAATGTGGCCAGGGTAACCATCCTCTCAGGAGAGCAAGACAATTCATCTAGGATATTCTCCATTTTCAGCAGCCAGTTTTCAGCATCAATCAGACCTCCTCCAGAAAAGAGAAGTTATCTCATATCTTGAGATAATTTCATATGTTTATCCATCTGATCTCCATTGGAACTGACTAGAGTCTGAGAGTTTTTAATCAACTGTGATACTGCAGTCATCATCTCAGTAAATGTATCGGTATTCACAGTCATCTGCGAGGTGCATCAACTTCTACAATATCATCTTTAACTTCATCCCACGAATTATTTATATTTTTGAAATAACATAAGAAAATTATCATTAGAGACAATTTAATTCCTTATTAATATTACTTAAGAATTTGAGTAATCATCATAATGCAGTCATCAAATTAATATCACTTTTGTCACGACCCGCCCAGTGCTTATAATTAATTAAGGTGGGTACAACGGTCTACGTTATTAACATCTAACTATCTATATTTTGAAAACTTTCAATAGATATAAAATAGTCACTAATCTACAAAATGCAATAAAGTCTAAAGCATCCATAAACAATTATATTCAAAGACAATATCACAAGCCAGTACTAAATAATATTCCAATATCTGAAAGAAACAGTAAAAAAACTATCATTATAAAAATACCTAATAGCAATGGTTCTCTTCTGGTAAATAAAGTCTCTCCTATCAGACATATCAATTAAAATTTTCCTTCTCCTGAAATGAAAGATTAATTTGCGATTATAAGTATAACTTAGTGAGTAATTATGATCAAATATGCATTAAATTATTATGTTATGCTATGCATAAATGATCAAAAGAAAATTGCAATTCATTTCATCAAAACTTTAAAATTATCATTCTCATTTCACCTTAAGTATTTACCAATTTAACATTTTTAATAGTCATCATAGAATTATCGTCGTACTCGAATGTATCTTAAGAAATTGTGTCCGAAGACACCTTAAAAAATGTGTTTGAAGACACCCTCATTGTACCCGAATGTAGCATCAAATTACACTCGAAGACGCACCTTTACTATTTCCTTTAATTTGTGTGGGAACATTGCATCTCGTACTAANCAACGTAAATATATGACGGTGGAAGCATGCATGAGAGGAATGTTTTATGTTTCTATATTGAGCTAAATCATTATTGAAAAGTTTAAGGACGTAAAAAAATGATTGAATCTATAAATCTATTCAAATTTGACTTTAAGAAAACAAATTATATCAGGAGTCCTGATGTAAAACTACATCAAAATATTAATCAGATGCGCCACGTGTACTATAAGAATGCACTAAATATAAAAAATTAAATAGTTAATGTATGACCGTAGGGTCATGACCGTAGGGTCAGACAGTACACGAGACACATTCTGATTGGAGCATTGATATAATTTAGCTTTAGTATTCTTGATGTAATATTTTTTTGGACATCAAGTTTAGCTTCAGGGCTCTTGATGTAATATTGGAGTACTACTATTTTTTTTTTGGGTGTACTAAAAAAATTAAAAATTTTATATGTAAATAATAAAATTTAATATTTTTTTTATTAGTTACCCCCTCAATTTTCCTTATCCTCTGAAGACTCTCTGCTCTGCATATCGCAAGCAGCACTTCAATCGATTCTACGCTTTACAAATCCCGCAGGGCTGGTTGNTAAAATTTTCCTTCTCCTGAAATGAAAGATTAATTTGCGATTATAAGTATAACTTAGTGAGTAATTATGATCAAATATGCATTAAATTATTATGTTATGCTATGCATAAATGATCAAAAGAAAATTACAATTCATTTCATCAAAACTTTAAAATTATCATTTCTCATTTCACCTTAAGTATTTACCAATTTAACATTTTTAATAGTCATCATAAAATTATCGTCGTACTCGAATGTATCTTAAGAAATTGTGTCCGAAGACACCTTAAAAAATGTGTTTGAAGACACCCTCATTGTACCCGAATGTAGCATCAAATTACACTCGAAGACGCACCTTTACTATTTCCTTTAATTTGTGTGGGAACATTGCATCTCGTACTAATATTATATAGGGGTAATCTTATTGACTTAAACATTTACTTATCATTTTATTTTCTTTAAATTACCTCCTTTTTAAAGGCATTAAACATTCATTTTCATTTTTTACCTTTCATTTTTTTTAATTCTTAGGCTACAACACGCCTAAAATAATTATCTAAAGCATTAAAGAAATTCTTTATTTAATAAACTTTAAATTTAATAGATATAAGAAAATAATTACTCATCTTAGTCTTAAAAAATATCTGAAATACTTTAATCATTCACTTCACTTATTTTTGGATAACCACCTGTATTAATTGATTGTGGTATCATTTGATAAGAATTTTATTTTTAAAAGAAAAACTTAATGTATCTAATGACAGACAATTAAAATGACTCATAAGTAATATGCAATTTGTTACCTTGAAAGTTTGATTAGCTTCATTGCACAGAATTCCCTTTTTTTTCTTTTATAACTTTAATTGATTCAGGTTCCAGCTTTCTACTTTAATATCTAATTAATTTAAATGTGTCATGAGCGTGATTAAGTAAACCAATAATTTCAATTTAAGCGGATTTACATCATTAAACATTAAACACCCAGAGAATTTGGTTCTTACCTCGCACATAAAACGCAATTTCACATACAAGCCAACTCCTTTCTTTCTGGCATGAAAATTTTCCACTTACAATGTTTGTTTCAAGTGACTTTATATTAACATATTGCTTAATTAAATTCACACTCATAAATATAGATAAAATTTTATTAATTTACTTAATATAATCTCAAACTTACCTTAACTCTTCGGCAAGCTACCCTAACCCTCCCATGGAAGGCTCGCTCTCTGCTTCTTTTTCCTACCTTCAGCTCAACTATGCGAGCTCCCTTCCCTTCTTCTCCTTCGGTTGCGACTCGACCCGCAACGATTCCTTCGCACAATCAACAACCTCGCAACCCTTACTCGTCTTGATTGTGGCTTCATCTGCACACAAACACGACACGAAAAGTGATCGACACCATCGTCTCCTTCATCTGTAAGCAAGGCTCGGCGTTGAAGGTCGAGGCTCAATCCAGCTAATCCCTTGACACATTTTCTCCCTTCTTTCGTCCGCTGCAGGAGCACACAGAGTCGACGTCTCCTCCTCCTCGATCGTGGCTCGGTCCAGGTAAGTCTTCGATGCCACTCAACCAATTTTCTTCTCCTTCTTCCCTTCAATTTCTCCTCCTTCCTTGGCTTGGGCACAACGCTACTCGATAGTCGTAACTTCTTACTTCTTTCTTCTCCTACATGGCTTCCTTTCCTCTTCCTTGCTCAATATGTTTCAATTCGATCGAGTGAGGGTTGCAACTATTATGTTATAACTAAAGGGATGTGTCGGTTTATTATTATTATTATTACTTAATTTCTGTTATTACACATTTGACATTCAAATCTAGCTATGTGACGCTTCTGAAAATATTGATCATAACCCATCATTCAACCTGTCTATATTCATGCCGGCTCATTATGAATAATAATAATAATGATAATAATAATAATAAATGAATAAAACATGAATTGACAACTCGTGAATTATAATATCAACTATATTCTTTTCTTCAGATTTCATAGGAAATTTAAGTTTTGAGTTTAACTGATTAGAATAACTTCTTCTTAGTCATACAGAGCTATTTCACAAAGCTTTCTTGCTCATTGTGCAGGGGTGCTTGCTAATACAATTCTATAGAAGTAAAAGGTCATCTGGTTATTAATCCCAAAATTCACTGGTAGACATTAAGTTGAAGAAAATGAACTTCTAAAATGCAGAATTGCTTCTTCATTTGGCATAACAAGCACTTAGCAAAGGCAATGATCAATAGGATGATTTTTATTTTTATTTTTTTATGGCATTCATATTAGTAGAGCCGAAAGAAACGCACCTACGGCAATAAAACATGAAATCATGTGCATACCATGTTTCAACGCAAGATAGCATATTATAGATTTACCTGTTGCAACGAAGGGTAATAACCGTGCGCAAGATTCCATCGAGTTTCAACCTGCGCTTCCGCCTCGTAACGTCAATGGAGATCAGCACAGGCGTCTCATTGGCCAGAGTAGCCTCCCTCGCCATCCTGGCCGGTAATCGGATCCCCATTGCAGAAGCCCTGGACCTAGAGAGCCCCGAGGCGAGCTTGTCAAGACCCAAACGCTCAAGAGTGGTCGAGTACTCGACGTGGGTCACCGAAGCATCTCGCCGGTAAACCACAGCACCTTCCCAAGGCGACGCGGTTAGGTCATCCTCATCCGACTCCAATTCGTCGACTGCTGCATCGAAATCGGTGATCTTAGTGGAAGATGACATGGAAGCGGCTGAAAGGCTCAGCGTCAGTATCTGATAGAGGGAATTTCGCGGGGAACGAAACAGGATCGTCGGAGCGAGATGGGAGGAGGTAGAGATTGCTGGAGACTGGGGGAGTAAAGAAGCATTAGACTTGAAAGAATGAGGGATGGTGATGTCTCTGCTGCTGTCTTGCGTTGAGGAGGGGAGGTAAGAGAAAGGAGACAAGAAGAGAGCCATGAATTTAATGCAACAAAGGTCCAACCAGCCCTGCGGGATTTGTAAAGCGTAGAATCGATTGAAGTGCTGCTTGCGATATGCAGAGCAGAGAGTCTTCAGAGGATAAGGAAAATTGAGGGGGTAACTAATAAAAAAAATATTAAATTTTATTATTTACATATAAAATTTTTAATTTTTTTAGTACACCCAAAAAAAAAATAGTAGTACTCCAATATTACATCAAGAGCCCTGAAGCTAAACTTGATGTCCAAAAAAATATTACATCAAGAATACTAAAGCTAAATTATATCAATACTCCAATCAGAATGTGTCTCGTGTACTATTTGACCCTACCGCCATACATTAATTATTTAATTTTTTACGTTCAGTGCATTCTGACCGTACACGTGGCGCATCTGATTAATGTTTTGATGTAGTTTTACATCAGGACTGTTGATATAATTTTTTTTCTTAAAGTCAAATTTGAATAAATTTATAGATTCAATCATTTTTTTTCGTCCTTAAACTTTTCAATAATGAGTTAGCTCAATGTAGAAACATAAAACATTCTTCTCATGCATGCTTCCACCGTCATATATTTACGTTAATGTAAACATAAATATAAAAGTTCGGGTGCTAAATTTATAAATAAATAAATATTATGTGATATGCAGGTAAATGCTTCGAATCAATATAAATATCATTCTATTCATAACTCTATTTTTCTTCTACCTTTGGTTGTATAGAGATAGAAGACCGTAGATGGTGTGTTGGGCAAAGAGATAGATGGTGAATTATGAAGAAAAAAATATTACATCAGGACCCCCTGATGCATTCGGAGTCTAATAGTGGGGGCCCACTTGTCAAGTGGGCTCCACAGGGCAATATCAGTGTATTACGATGGAGCCCACTTGGCACGTGGCGTCCCACCATTGGACTCCGAACGCAAACTACGTTGGGAGTCCTGATGTGATATTCTCTCATTAGGAATGCAGGTGGAGAGGGCCCTGGCAGGATTTTGAGAGGGCAAATTTATTACTTTTATTTTATATTGATTTTGTTGGCAAGCATATATTATTCTCGCTCTTATAAATAGCTACACATTTTTTTATGAAGATTTACATAAATACCCTTCAATTTTTATGTATTTACATAGAGAACAGAACTTCAACTTCTTACATACACGCCGCCTTACCGTACATGGAACGACGTATTTCTCTTCTTAAAAGTTAAAATGATGGTTTTTCTTTTTTATGACGTGTAAGATTTGAGTGGCATAAATATGTAAAATAATTTTCGGTTGTTAGAAGCGACGCGCACAAGGTGGCGCAACTTAGGCCCAGCTCGGGTGGAAACTACGAGAGAGTAAATTTTTTTATTGTTTTTATTTTCATTTTATTTTTTATTAGCATTAATTAAGCAGTCATTTTAANGCTGGCATAAATATGTAAAATAATTTTCGATTGTTAGAAGTGACGCGCACAAGGTGGCGCAACTTAGGCCCAGCTCGGGTGGAAACTACAAGAGAGTAAATTTTTTTATTGTTTTTATTTTCATTTTATTTTTTATTAGCATTAATTAAGCAGTCATTTTAAATTATTGGCGGAAAGAAAAATGTAATCTACTCTAAATGATTCTCCTTTCAAATCATTGATGATGAGATCAGCCCAAATTGGGCTTGGAAAGGGAAATGTCACTTTTTTTTTTATTTTGATTTAAAATTAAGGGAAAGGACAATATATAATTTTTATGACCTTATTGGTACAAGTTTATTGAATCTATTAATTTATTTATTAATAGAGGATAAATGTAGTCTTAACCACAGATTTACATACATATATTAAAAAATCATTATTTATATTTTTTGTTCATATCAAAAGCATTAGGAGAACACACCGAAGGTATAGAGCCGTAAGAGAGAGAAATAGAGGATGAGAGAGATAGACCCCTATTTATAGGCATAGATCCTAGTATTACAAAAAAACATATTAGTCTACTTACATTTGACTTTTTAGAGGGAGATTCTAGTAATTACAGAGATATTCGCATATAATAAGATAAGGGGGGGCTGATTCGATCGATAAGAGTTTGTCGATCGTTCGGTAAGTCTCGAATCAATTAATATTTAATCTAAAATGATGCTTACTGTCAATTGTCCTGAGGGTTGATCACCACCCTGCGAGAAATCTCTTAGCATGTTTCGTCGATCGTCTGAATAAGACGCCTCTCTCGCCATCGTCCAACTCAAAACGGTTCTCAACAACTACGTTGGATCGCTCTCTCTTATTCCTAAGTCGTTCATTTGTCTTGATATTCATATTAACATATTTTATATGTACATATTTTGTTCCCCGATTCTCTTGCTCATTGTAAGTTGAATGCCGCACGAGGATACGAGAATCTTTTTTAGCACGTATGAAATAATTAAATGGCATGATTGAATAATAACGGACCGTCGGCATCCATTTTTTATGCGACGTCAATGCAACGGATACTAGAGGTGTTGCTGGTATGACCACGATCAACTTGGAACATGACAATGACGGTGTAGAACCCAACTATAGTGTCATATTACTCAAGGAGGATGCCTCGCGTACGTTGCTTCAAAAATTGATGTCAACATTAACATATAAAAATTCGTGCAACAATAAATCAAGACACAATTACTCATATAACACATGTTTCATTGCAAATATATAAAGAAATTTATGGCATGTCATTTGAGGGTGGGTGGTAACATTCAATAAATTTGGATATTATTATTACAAATATCAATTCAATACACAAGAATTTTGTGAAACAATAAATCAAGGTAAAAATTTTGGTATAACTTATTAGTCATTATGAGCATATAAAAAGATCTATGAAGAGAAGAATAAGGAAAGTAAGATGGATGGTAAAATCATGAGATTTAATGGCTTTAACAAGTAGTTAGGTGAATAAATACTTTGAATGCTGAGGAAGAGGAGAAGGGATATGAGGAAAATAATGAAAAGAAGAATAAGAACATGTTTTCATAACAATCATTTATCTTTCACTTATGTTATATGAAGAGGAGATTGTTCAAGTCATGTTGGTGGAGGAGAAGCTTCATGAATTACAACAGTAGGTCTCAAAAGATCAAGCAACTCGGTTGGCCAGTGGTGATAGTGCGTGGAGATGGTCGCATGAGGCCGACAACAGCATAGTTGAGAGCGACGACGCAGGGTAAGAAATGGCAGCGTGCGGTGCTAGTGCGAGTAGGATCAGATCGAGACAATAACAGTGGCTCGTGGACTGCATGAGGCGGTGTGACATCCGCCTTGTGGTCATTGGCAAGTTATGGTTGATGTGGTGGGTGGGTCAAGAGAGAATAAGTTACGTATTACAAACTAGACGATGTAAATTATACCACATTAACGATGTAATGCGCCCTAGACGAGACGAGTAATTTTAAAACTAGAGGAAGCCTTGGGAGATAAGGCTCCTAGANCGCCACTTGTCAAGTGGGCTCCACAGGACAATATCAGTGTATTACGGTGGAGCCCACTTGGCACGTGGCGTCCCACCATTGGACTCCGAATGCAAACTGCGTTGGGAGTCCTGATGTGATATTCTCTCATTAGGAATGCAGGTGGAGAGGGCCCTGGCAGGATTTTGAGAGGGCAAATTTATTACTTTTATTTTATATTGATTTGGTTGGCAATCATATATTATTCTCCCTCTTATGAATAGTCACACATTTTTTAGGAAGATTTACATAAATACCCTTCCATTTTTATGTATTTACATAGAGAACAGAACTTCAACTTCTTACATACACGCCGCCTTACCGTACATGGAACGACGTATTTCTCTTCTTAAAAGTTAAAATGATGGTTTTTCTTTTTTATGACGTGTAAGATTTGGCTGGCATAAATATGTAAAATAATTTTCGATTGTTAGAAGTGACGCGCACAAGGTGGCGCAACTTAGGCCCAGCTCGGGTGGAAACTACAAGAGAGTAAATTTTTTTATTGTTTTTATTTTCATTTTATTTTTTATTAGCATTAATTAAGCAGTCATTTTAAATTATTGGCGGAAAGAAAAATGTAATCTACTCTAAATGATTCTCCTTTCAAATCATTGATGATGAGATCAGCCCAAATTGGGCTTGGAAAGGGAAATGTCACATTTTTTTTTATTTTGATTTAAAATTAAGGGAAAGGACAATATATAATTTTTATGACCTTATATGGTACAAGTTTATTGAATTAATTTATTTATTAATAGAGGATACATGTAGTCTTAACCAGAGATTTACATACATATATTCAAAACATCATTATTTACATTTTTTGTTCATATCGAAAGCGTCAGGAGAACACACCGAAGGTATAGAGGCGTAAGAGAGAGAAGTAGAGGATGAGAGAGATAGACCCCCCTATTTATAGGCATAGATCCTAGTATTACAAAAAAATATATTAGTCCACTTGCATTTGACTTTTTAGAGAGAGATTCTAGTAATTACAGAGATATTCGCATATAATAAGATAAGGGGGGCTGATTCGATCGATAAGAGTTTGTCGATCGTTCGGTAAGTCTCGAATCAATTAATATTTAATCTAAAATGATGCTTACTGTCAATTGTCCTGAGGGTTGATCGCCATCCTGCGAGAAATCTCTTAACATGTTTCATCGATCGTCTGAATAAGACGCCTCTCTCGCCATCGTCCAACTCAAAACGGTTCTCAACAGCTACGTTGGATCGGTCTTTCTTCTTCCTGAGTCGTTCATTTGTCTTGATATTCATATTAACATATTTTATATGTACATATTTTGTTCTCCGATTCTCTTGCTCATTGTAAGTTGAATGTCGCACGAGGATACGAGAATCTTTTTTAGCACGTATGAAATAATTAAATGGCATGATTGAATAATAACGGACTGTCGGCATCCATTTTTTATGCGACGCCAATGCAACGAATACCAGAGGCGTTGCTGGTATGACCACAATCAACTTGGAACATGGCAATAACGGTGTAGAACCCAACTACAGTGCCATGTTACTCAACGAGGATGCCTCACGTACGTTGCTTCAAAAATTGATGCCAACATTAACATATAAGAATTCAAGCAACAATAAATCAAGACACAATTATTCATATAACTCATGTTTCATTGCAAATATATAAAGGAATNTAGTAAACCCGATTAGCCGGTTGGGCTAACCTTACTATCCCTTTTTCAATAGAAGATAGGCTAATCAATAACGCCTATTGAACCTGGTTGGCTAGCTATACCTAACAAGGCCTCAAAAGCCTGGTTGATAAACAACGCCTACAAAGGCCTCGTCTCCAGCGAGTCAAGCCCAAGAACAACAAAGCTCTGCGTAACACATGTAAAATGTCTATAATAACATATATACCCTAAACTAAAGCAGGGGCATAAACATAAGCTCACACATAGTATCCCTTTTTCCTGTAAATATAAAATCATTCAATGAATAAATGGTTACACACTTGCCACAAATTTTTATTCATTATGTGGATTTCCTCCCTCTCCTCCTCCCTCCCTCTTATGTCTCACACTCCATTCATTGGGTATGATTCACAGATAGATAAGGATTTAACATTATACAATGTGCGGTAAGCATGAACTATGCCAACAATAAGGAGAGAGGTTGCACGGGGATAAAAAACCCACAACAAAGACACTGCCAATATAGTGTGCACGAGGGAATTTGTTGTACCTCTGGTTTTAAATATGTAATGTCTTGATAACATTTTGGTAGATGGGGACTTGATATAGTTAAAGACCTCAACTTTCGAAATAACCATAAAAAATTAATATCAAGTGAAGCTTATTTTAGACTCGAGAAATATTCATATACAAGCAATCATAAATGTTATTTGTAGGTAAATTTGTGACAGTAAAGTGAAATATAATGTTCAAATGTTGTGCTAAAATCCGACACACATTCTAATCCAATCCACATTGGCTGCGTTTAGTCAAACTTATAAATGACTTGACTATTATTATTGTAATAACATCCCATGCACACATATTCATCGTGCATGAAAAAAATATATTTTACCTTTTTTTTAAGTAAAGGGGATGGTAATTCTAATATGATATGAAAGATTTCAATGGTACGAATGTAAAAAAGTAAAATTTATGTATTTGATATGTAAATACGTAAAAATTTGGTGATATGCGTGTAAATGCTCCCAAAAGAAAAATGATTTTGATGACTTGGGCTTGGCTTGATGCGAGCCAAATTAGGGGCAAGCTCGTCTCTTGCCCACATGAATGAGCTTCTAAGGAAGAAAAAATATTTATCATATTTATGCGTAGAATTTCAATTTGTCCGTGAACTCATACAATTGTTAAGATCATTTCTATTTATAGGGTTTAAATTGATGTCTATATCATGTTGTACTACAAAGAGCTAACAATGAATAATTCTAGTTCATAATGATGTATGNTATGTATTTTAATTTAAAAAATATGGTAATTTTAAGTACGAATGTTTACGTGTTATATATATAAATATATAAGAAATTTGTGATAAGTATGTGAATCTCATATATTTATGATATTATACATTATAAATGTATAAACCCGACTAATTTAATGTTTTTAAATATATGTACATGATTAAAAAACAGTCTACTCTATTCCACGCAGACCAAATCAAATAAATCAGTTTGATGACGTGAATGTGTGATAATGTCAATTTTTTTAGGGGAGAAATGATGATGTAATTCGCTCTATGAAATAATGTTTTTATAAAATAGTTTTACAAAAGAAAGTGTAAAAAATAATTTATCATACCTAGATGATATACTGGATCATTAAAAGAGTTTGTTTGGGATAGCTGCAGCTTATTTCATAACTGGTGGGTAAACACAGATTTTAGCGGCAACTCTTTGAAAAATTTATCGAAAATGCAGNCAGGGGAGAAATGATGATGTAATTCGCTCTATGAAATAATGTCTTTATAAAATAGTTTTACAAAAGAAAGTGTAAAAAATAATTTATCATACTTAGATGATATACTGGATCATTAAAAGAGTTTGTTTGGGATAGCTGTAGCTTATTTCATAACTGGTGGGTAAACACAGATTTTAGCGGCAACTCTTTGAAAAATTTATCGAAAATGCAGTCTACCCAAGCAGACAAAATTGCGGTGTGATCCTGCAACGCCGCCGCATTGCCGCCCCAAACGGACTCTAAGATATTAAACAAAAAATTTCAGCATAAGTTATCTTCATTTTTTTTTATCTTATATAGAAATGTAATATAAAAGTTGATTCAAATTTTTAGAAACCTTAATATTAAATATATTAGCTATTAATTTAATCTCGACTTTCACGAGAGATGGCATATTCATAAATTAAAGGGTGTTGTCATTATTTAATATAACAACCTAAAAATTTATTTGAGGGCACTTACATACATAGCACATAATACTCAAATATTTAATTTATACATATAGAAAAAAATATTTGTATGAATCTTTGGAAGATATACAGATAGAACAAGTCATATCAAATGAGAGCCCACTGACAGAAGATCTGGAGGCCCAGTCATCTGATCAAAAGTATCGAGGCCAAGGCTACTCAAGGCAACCGAACAGCTCAAACTTGAGTGGTTGACCGAAAGCAAAACACTGGGGAATCCAAGGCTTCCCCCACGATGAAACCAATCCAAGGGAGAAACTAACCTCTTTAGTCTTGCAGTTTTATCAAAGACACCCAACAGTCTCTTAGACTTTCATCAAGAATCAATGGGGCAAGTATCAACCATCTCTTGGGACATCTTCTTCTATGGGTGATTATCTATCGAATTATGATAATTTTCTCTCTACTCGATAGCCTAGTTTCACCCTGCTGACGGAAGATGTCATCAGGGGTCGACGATCATTAGTAAACCCGATTAGCCGGTTGGGCTAACCTTACTATCCCTTTTTCAATAGAAGATAGGCTAATCAATAACGCCTATTGAACCTGGTTGGCTAGCTATACCTAACAAGGCCTCAAAAGCCTGGTTGATAAACAACGCCTACAAAGGCCTCGTCTCCAGCGAGTCAAGCCCAAGAACAACAAAGCTCTGGGTAACACATGTAAAATGTCTATAATAACATATATACCCCAAACTAAAGCAGGGGCATAAACATAAGCTCACACATAGTATCCCTTTTTCTCTGCAAATATGAAATCATTCAATGAATAAAGGGCTACACACTTGCCACAAATTTTTTTTCATTATGTGGATTTCCTCCCTCTCCTCCTCCCTCCCTCTCATGTCTTACACTCTATTCATTGGGTATGATTCACAGATAGATAAGGATTTAACATTATACAATGTGCGGTACGCATAAACTATGCCAACAATAAGGAGAGAGGTTGCACAAGGATAAAAAACCTACAACAAAGACACTGTCATTATAGTGTGCACGAGGGAATTTGTTGTACCTCTAGTTTTAAATATGTAATATCTTGATAATATTTTGGTGGTATGGGGACTTAATATAGTGAAAGACCTCAACTTTCGAAATAACCATAAAAAAAATTAATATCAAGTGAAGCTTATTTAGACTCATGAGAGAAATATTCATATACAAGCAATCATAAATGCTATTTGTAGGTAAATTTGTGACAGTAAAGTGATATATAATGTTCTAATGTTGTACTAAGATCCGACAAACATTCTAATCCAATCCACGTTGGCTGCAGTTAGTCAAACTTATAAATGATTTGACTATTATTATTGTAATAACATCCCATGCACTCGTATCACCATGTATGAAACATATGTATTTTACCTTTTTTTTTAAGTTAAGGTGATGGTAATTCTAATGTGATATGAAAGATTTCAATGGTACGAATGTAAAAAGTAAAATTTAGGTATTTGATATGTAAATACGTAGAATTTTGGTGCTATGCGTGTAAATGCTCCCAGAAGAAAAATGATTTTGATGACTTGGGCTTGGCTTGAAGCGAGCCAAATTAGGGGCAAGCTCGTCTCTTGCCCACATGAATGAGCTTCTAAGGAAGAAAAAATATTTATCATATTTATGCGTAGAATTTCAATTTGTCCGTGAACTCATACAATTGTTAAGATCATTTCTATTTATAGGGTTTAAATTGATGTCTATATCATGTTGTACTACAAAGAGCTAACAATGAATAATTCTAGTTCATAATGATGTATGTTTGTGCATCGTAACGATGCCAAGCTTATGTTAAGTAGAAAGCTGGTGGCCCAAGGTTGTATGCAAGCGTATATTCTCTATCCATTAATAGCTAACATGACACAGATGATACACAATAGTGGGTACTCCTAGCTTTTCTATGTTACTTGTCTGGTTAGTTTGACAGGACAACCAAACCAGTCAACCCAAAAGTTGGTACTTGATTGGTCAGTTCAGCAAATCTATCCGATCGTCGGTACTAGGCTAGTCGGTTTGACAGGTTAGCCCAACCAACATTTTTTTAAGAAATAGGTTACCTAGCCCTGCTGCGACTAGTGATTATCATTTAATGATTTGCACTATGATATTATTATAATTTTTATATTTGAACTCAAAGGTAAACTTGTAATTATTTGTCTTAAGACATAACTATTTGTTTATAAATATCAACTATTTTCCTGAATGATTATTTATATTTAAGGGCATTGATACATGCTACCTAATTCTTGTGTATTTACATATCTAACACATTAATTATGTTTTTTT
>JXCR01133020.1:0-10421 GCA_002079205.1 Phalaenopsis hybrid cultivar
AGGAAATCAATTACAAAATCAAGGAACTACTATTAAGAATATTGAAAATCAATTAGAGCATACCGCTACTGCGCTTAGTAACCAAACATTAGGAACTTTTCCTAGTACTGTGGAACCAAATGATAAAGATCAAGGAAAAGAAAAAATCAAAGCGATACAATTATGAAGTGGAAAAGAATTGGAAACAAGAGTACAAAAAGAAACAAAAACTGAAAAAGAGAAAGTGGATACCGAAAAAGAAAAGGATCATGAATATAATTAGAATATCCACTTACACCAATGAAAATTACTGTGGAGAAACCTCCACCACCGTTTCCTAAAAAATTGAATCAACACAAACAGAATAAACAATTTTCCAAGTTTTTAGAAATTCTTAAGAAATTAACGGTAAATATTCCCATCGTAGAAGCTTTAGAGAAAATGCCCAATTATGTGAAATTTATGAAAGATATTCTGAACAATAAAAGGAAGTTCACTGATAATGAAACTGTTGCACTTAGTGAAGAGTGTAGTGCTATTATTTAGAAAAAGCTTCCAAAAAAATTAAAAGATCTAGGCATTTTCACTATACCGTGAGCTATCAGTGAAAAATTTTATGGAAGAGCTTTATGTGATTTGGGAGCGAGCATTAATCTTATGCCTCTACCAATTTTCAAAAGATTAGGATTAGGAGAAGTCTCACCTACTTCTGTAACTCTTCAGTTAGCAGATTTTTCGGTTACATATCCTAAGGGAGTTATCGAAGATGTGTTAGTAAAAGTTGATAAATTTATCTTTCCTCTGGATTTCATTGTTTTAGATATGGAGCAAGATAAAGAAATACCTATCATTTTAGGGTGACCATTTTTAGCTACTGGAAAAGCTATGATAGATTTTCAAAAAAGAGAATTAACTATGAGAGTTAATGATCAAGAAGTGACTTTTAACATTGTGAAATCTATGAAATACCCTGCTGTTGAAAGAGATAATGAATGTTTTCTCATGGAAATTAGTGAACATCTATTGAATGAACATTTTAAAGAACATTTTGAAGAGAAAGAACAATTTGAAGATAATGATGATGTTATTTTGAACGAAATAGAAAATGAAGAATAAGATTATGTCCAGGAAAGATTTGAGATGCTGGATATTACAGAAAATGCTGATAAGAATCTAGTTCCGTCAATCCACCTGAACTTAAGTTGAAAATATTGACGAGCCATTTGAAGTATGTGTTTCTGGGAGACTCATCTACATTACCTGTAATTATATCTTGAGAATTAAATGATTTGCAAGAGCAAAGACTGTTAGATACATTAAAAAGATACAAGAAAGCTTTTGGTTGGACCTTAGCTGATATTAAGGGAATCAGTCCTTTGATATATATGCACAGAATTATACTAGATGAACAATATAAACCAAGAGTTGATCAGCAAAGGAGATTAAACCCAATGATGAAAGAAGTAGTTAAGAGGGAAATTTTGAAATGGTTAGACACTGGAATTATATATCCTATTTCAGATAGTGCGTGGGCAAGTCAAATTCATTGTGTTCCTAAGAAAGGAGGAGTGACTGTTGAAACCAAAGAAGATAATGAATTAATACCTATCAAATAAGTTACTGGGTGGCGTATTTGCGTTGATTAGAGAAAATTATACACTGCCACCAGGAAAGATCACTTCCCTTTACCCTTTTTAGATCAAATAGTAGATAGACTTGCTGGGCACAATAATTTTTGCTTTTTAAATGAATATACCAGTTACCATCAAATTCCTATTACTTATGAGGATCAAGAAAAGACAACATTTACTAGTCCTTTTGGAACTTTTGCTTTTCGAAGAATGCCTCTGAATTATGTAATGCACCTGCAACATTCCAGAGATGTATGATGTCTATATTTAGTAAGTTAATTGATGATGGATTGGAAGTATTTATGGTTGATCTCTCTGAATTTGGAATATCATTTGACGCATGCTTAAATTATCTTGAAAAAGTTTTGGAGTTATGCGAAAGAACTAAAATATCATTTGACGCATGCTTAAATTACCTTGAAAAAGTTTTGGAGTTATGCGAAAGAACTAATTACACATGCTTAATTTATCTTGAAAAAGTTTTAGAGTTATGCGAAAGAACTAATTTAGTTCTAAATCAGAAATGTCAATTTATGGTTGCATGAGGAAATATGTTAGGGCATAAAATTTCAGAAGATGGTATGGAAGCAGACCAAGCAAAAATTCAAGTTATATATAAACTAACACCTCCTACTAATGTAAGAGAGGTTAAGAGTTTTCTTGAAGATGTTGGATTTTACAGGCGTTTTATTAAAGATTTTTCAAAAATTACCAAACCTCTATGTCAATTTTTAGAAAGTACAAGAAAATTGAATTTACTAAAAAATGTTTAAATGCCTTTGAGTTATTAAAGAAAAATTAATCACAACCCCTATTATAGTTTCACCTAACTGGAAGAAACCAATTGAACTGATGTGTGATGCTAGTGATTATGCTATTGGAGCTGTTCTTGGACAAAGGTATGGAAATATTTTTAACATTATATACTACGCTAGTAAAACTTATAATGATGCTCAAATTAATTATAATGTTACCCAGAAAGAGTTACTGGCCATTGTGTATGCTGTAGACAAATTTAGATCTGATTTAATTGGGACTAAATGTGCTGTACACACTGATCACTCTGGTATTAAATATCTGATGCAAAAGAAGGATGTCAAACCAAGGTTAATTAGATGGATACTTTTGAAAAGAATTTGATTTTGTGGTTATTGATAGAAAGGGAACTGATAATCAAATTATTGATCATTTGTTCTTATGCAAAAGAAGGATGTCAAACCAAGGTTGATTAGATGGATACTTTTGATGCAAGAATTTGTTGATGCGAAAGAAGGATGCTAAACCAAGGTTGATTAGATGGATACTATTGATGCAAGAATTTGATCTTGCGATAAAAAGGGAACTAATAATCAAATTGCTGATCATTTGTTGAGATTAGAAAACCATGAATTATTTCAAACCAACAATGAAATTATAGACAGTTTCCCTGATGAACAACTTTATAACATAAATGAGTGGAAAATACCATGGTATGCTGACATTGTTAATTATATTGTGAGTGATATTTTGCCACCTATGCTGACACTGCAACAACAAAGAAAATTCATTCATGATGCGAAAGCATATTTTTGAGATGAGCTTTATTTATATAAACAATGTAAGGATCTTATTATGAGAAGATGTGTACCTTATGAAGAAACTGAGCTAATTATTTTGAATTTAGAGGACATTTTGGGATTGATAAAACTGCTTAAAAAATTTTACAAGCTGGATTTTATTGGCCTACTATCTTTAGAGATGTTTATAGATACATAAAAAATTGTGATTGATGTCAACAACTAGACAATATATCTAGAAGAAATGAAATGCCTCTGAATTTCATGTTAGAAGTTGAGATCTTTGATGTTTGGGGATTAGATTTCATGGGACCATTTATTCCTTTATTTGGGAATTTATACATATTAATTGCAGTAGACTACGTTTCAAAGTGGATTGAAGCACAAGCTTTACCTTGTTGTGACTCAAAAAGTGTTTCAAAATTTTTAATGAAAAATATTTTTACTAGATACAAAATGCCTAGAATGATTATCACTGATGGAGGATCCCATTTTAGGAATAAATACATTCAGAGATAGCCTAAAAGTTTAATATTATTCATCGAATCTTTACTGTCTATCACCATCAAACCAGTGGGTTAGCTGAAGTTTATAATAGAGAGATTAAACAAATAATTGAAAAGACTGTAAACCATAGTAAAATAGATTGGTCCACTAGATTGGATATAGGATTATGGGCTTACAAGTCTGCTTATAAAAATCCTATTGGAGTGACTCCTTAGAGACTAATTTTTGGAAAGACTTGTTACTTACTAGTAGATTTGGAGCATAAAGCATATTAGGAGATTAAAGAATTCAATTATAATTTAAAAGATGCTGGTAAGAAAAGATTGTTATAATTGAATGAATTGGAAGAATTAAGAAATGAATCTTATGATAACAAAAGTATTTATAAGAAGAAACTAAAGTTATGGCATGATCAAAAGATTAACCAGAAGAACTTTGAACCAGGACAAGAACTTTGCTTTACAAGACTAGGCTGAAGTTATTTCATGGGAAATTGAAGTCTCGTTGGTTAGGACCCTTTAGTGTGAGTCAAGTTTATACTTACGGAGCTGTTGAAATTGAAGATAAAAAAACTGGAAATAGATTTAAAGTGAATGTACATAGATTAAAATCATATTTTGAGGGTAAAAGACCAAATTTTAAAGAGGTTTTAATGATCAGTCAACCTAAATAATACCTGAATAGGTCGGGCTGACGACGTTAAACCAAACGCTTTATGGGAGGCAACCCATATCAGAATAGGTCGGGCTGACGATGTTAAACCAAGCACTTTATGGGAGGCAACCCATAATTATCCTTAATTATATTGTGATTATAGTATTTTTTATTTGAAATTTTCATTAGTTTGTGGTAGTATTGAAATCTACTACTATTATTTACCATTGAATCATAATAAAAATTTGATCCATAAAAAAAAATTGGAACGCATTCGGACCAGAGCGAAACTATGAAATTTTTGCCTTGGGCGCTGATGGCACCATCGATGCCACTAACGGTGGGTTTTTCCTGAGAGTCCAGAAAAATAAATACTAAAGGCTCACCAATGGTACCCTCGGCGTTGCCGATGGCGAGACTGGCGGGATGGCGGTTTCTGGCGTTTGAATGGCGGTTTTTGGTGGTTTTTGGGTGGGTTACCCCTTTTAAAATCCCAAACTCAAATTCTAAGTTCATATTTCTCCCAAAAATGATGTGAAACTCCACCAAATTCATTCCTATGGCGTCCATTTCCCCTGAAAATTGTAGAATGCAAGTTTTTAACTGGAGAAAGTTCATTAGTGCAAAAGCGCAACGAATCTTCAACAAGGTACTGACAAAGAAAAGATTAATCAAGGAACAATAATTTGTAAATCAAGGATTAAATAATCCCTCAATGAAAATTGAAGAGATGACTGCGGCAAAGATGGGAAGTTTTGTACTACATTACTGCCGCCGTGGTTGTTCCTGTGGTAAAGGAATTTTATGCAAATTTGCATGGAATCAACCAGGGAGTCATCTATGTGCGAGGTAGATGAATAACTTTTACTCCTGCATGGACCAATGAATTATATATGATCGAGAATGTTCCAGTCTGCCATTATTCCAACTTTGTCCCGACAAGAAAACAGATGAATGAAATTTACCAATATTTAATGGACGAAACTGAAGACTGGGAAATGAGAGAAAATGGTTATGTTAGTTTTTATGCGACACTCCTAAATCCCGTTTCAAAATACTGACACTTCTTCATTTCTGTAAAACAGTTACCGACAATGAATATCGGAGAAGTTTCTAAAGAAAGTGCTATTTTGAATTACTGCATCTAAATGGGACTACCGATCGATATTGGATCGATAATTGTGAAATCTGACTTAGGCCTGATCTTTCATGGATCAACTTATGGGCTTGGACACCCTTCCACAATTTTCTCACTTTGCAGTCAGTTTCATGTGTTCTGTGAAAATTGGGAAAAGGTAATTCTACCTTGGAAGCCTTTGGACCCAACTGAGAGATTCGTAACTTTTGAAGATGAAAATGACATGACTATTATGGTGGATCAATCATCTTAGAATTCACTGCCAATTCAACCTTTAATTCCGGACAAGACACTGGTGATCTTGCACAGAATCAAGAAATTAGAGAAGGAGGCACAAAATGTCATGAATGCAATTAATAATATCTCTGATTTCTTTGATTATCTAGATTGGAGGATGAAAGAACATTTTGAGCACTCTGGACATTTAGAAGATAGTTTGATACGACTGATGAGGTGGATGAATTTGATAGAAGAGGATTCTACTGAAGAATTTCCATACCGACCCTTCTATAACCTCTTCATAAATGTGCAATCCATGGGTGATCTCAGAAAATAATCTAGCACTGAATCTGATGAATAATAGATTTAAATTGCTACTTGTCTGTCTATGTGTGTAATTTGATTTGAATTTTGCATTTGCTTTACTTTAAAATTATGCTTTTAGATCTCTGTATAGTCGAGACTAAATATAGGATGTTTTTTTTTCAGCATTTTGAGCATTGTGGCTTGGATTGCGATGCTGAATTAATGTATTGAGGTTGAGAAAATACCAAACTTAGGTGTCTTATGTAACATATATTGTATCTCTTGGAATTTATATATAATTGTGATAATTTGTGTTGTGAAAGTTTATTTGTGATAAGTACATCATTTAATCACTTAAAATTATGTCTATAATGATTGAACGGATGTCGTTGAGGCTTGAAATTGATAGAAATATAAAATATTTAGAAATTAAACCAAATCAATAGAGCCCGCCGACGGCGCCCTCGACGCTGCCGACGATGGACTATTCCCGAGACTTAGGATATAATTTCAATAGAGTGCGCCGACAGCATCAAAGACCCCGTCGATGGGGAGATCCCAAAAAAGCACTTTTAACCGCAATTTTGACCAGTCAACTGCCAGTATTCATCATCCCATTCCTCTGAGAAACATGATTTTTGACTTAGGGCTTGAGAGATCTTGGATTGGGAGGCAATTTCAAGGCATTTAGACACCGGATTTGATCATCTCTAGGTAAGAGCTTCATTCTAAACTAAAAATATTTGATTTTCACCATGAATTTCTTCGACATTGAGGAGATCTGAAAATTTGAGAATGCGAAGAAAATATTGGGAAGAAATTCATGAAACTTAGTTTTGAACTCTTAAAATCACTCTTGGAAGCCATTATTTGCATATTTGAAGTATATTTTAGAATATTTATATAATTGTGATTAGATTGAAATGGCTCCAAGACAAAAGAGATGACTTGAGTTCGACAAGTCTCACTTTGTCAATGTGAAGGCTCAATCAAGGTTCACTTCAGTGTTTGAAGAGAAAAATTGCATACAATATAGAGTTTTTGAGAGTCCAGAAGGAGAAATTGAACGAATTATTACCGAGAGGAAGTGAGAGAACTTCTGTTACACCACCAATAAGGCTAATACAAATTTTGTGAAAGAATTCCATGCCAACATGTTCTATTCTGAAGATAGAAGCATTCAAGTGTGGGGATTTCCTGTTGAATTTAATGCCGCCCGCATTAACACCTTTTACAAAGTCCCAAACTCTTATAGGTGCCATTATGAAACCTTTAGTATGATGGAAGGCCCCCTGAATGACGTGATCAACTTTCTCACTGATGGGAAAGGAATGTGGAAGATAAAGCAACGAGAACAGGTAAATTTTTCTGCTTCCATGCTGAATGCCACCTCTAAAGCATGGCACTATTTTATTTTCTCTACTCTGTTACTGACCTATCACCATAGTAAGGTAACAAGAGATAGAGCTATTCTAAATTTCTGTATTCAGAATAATAAAAATATAAATGTGGGGAGAATCATTTTTAAGAATATATTGACTACGGCGAGTGAAACAAGTGGAGGTCTAGGACATCCTGGCCTTATTTATGCACTTTACCAACTTTTTGGAGTGGAAGCTAGAGGAGTGAGGAATGGGTTTACCATATGAAACCCATTAGTAAAGCTAATTTGAAAACTTATCAATCTCATGAAAAATGGAGAACTGGGAGTAGGAGACAAGAACCTTCTACTAGTAGAGATGTCCCCTCTACAAGTTATGACCTTTCTTCTTCTTGTTCCCCTACCCTAACTGACTTGATGAATGAGTTGACCTTGCAGAAAAAAGTATAGAATTGATAAATGAAAGGATTGAAGGTTTAGAATGTCAACATGATTATTATAGTAAGTACCTTCAGAGGCATTCAAATTTTGAGATAGCTTACTACGAAGCTCAGGCCTGACACTACAGAGGTGAGCTTGATGTTACTTTTCCTGAGTGCCCCCGATATACTTAGTATCATCCCAATCCACCTGTTAATCAAGGAGATAAAGACATAGTTTAGGATTTTGATATCTGAATGTAGTTGATGTACTTATACTTTTATCTTTATAATCTTTTGTAATAGAAATTGATGTTTGTGTGCGTTTGTACTTTTTTATTTTTATTGTTGTAATTGGATAATTTTAATTATTGTGATAATAGTTAGTGTGGTAGTTAAAATTGCATGTGTAATGGATGTTGATTCGCACTTTGTGAATTGTAATGTGATTTGATTTTCACTTTTTGCATTTTAATTGTAATTATCTTTTGTTTAGTATTGTAGAAGTGTTAGTGAATTACTGTGTTTGTTTAATGTTTTAGTTTTGTACTTATTTTAAAATTTCATTACCCATCAAATTCTCTAATGATTTATATGTGTAGAAAGCTCCTAATGTTATAGACCAGGTGAAGTAGAGTGAGAAGGACTGCAAAAAATTTCAGAATGATGAAAATGTCTAAAATACAGAGGTATGATTTATATTTAAAGTTTTTCTTTCCACCTGTATCATTTCATATTGAAAAATTTAAGTTTGGGGGAGGAAAGAAAAATTAACTATTAGATGTCTTCTATTTAAATATTTTAAAAAATTATTAATATGATTTTATGTAGTGAATTTAATTCAGGTAACTATATTTTGTAGCTATTTAAATATTATGGAAGATTTAAAGGAATATTTTTGTAATGAAAATTAATTTTGTAGATTAAAGATATTTTAGTTTAAGAGAATAAGACTATAGTTAACTATTTAAAGTATGGGAAACTATATTTGAAGTGTTACGAATCTGGAAATTCATTTGAGAAGAAAAGATTGGGACTCAATGATGTAAAAGCTATGAAATACTATAAGGTAAAGGAATGCTTTGAGTTTCAAATTTAGGGAAAGAAATGTGATGTTCAAAATCATGAAAATTCATTTGAGAAGAAAAGATTGGGGCTCAATGATGTAAAAGCTATGAATATTTATGAGGTAAAGGAATGCTTTGAGTTTCAAATTTAGGGAAAGAAAGGTGATCTCAAAATCATTAAAGGCTATCCATATATAGTAATCCTCACTTGAAAAAGGAAAAAGAAAGGAGCAATCCCTGAAAAGAAAAGAAAAATATATAGGATTGAAAGCAATCCAAATGAAAAAGAAAAAAATATTAATCCTTGAAAAGAAAAGAAAAATATATAGGATTGAAAGCAATCCAAATGAAAAAGAAAAAAAACCCTGAAAAGAAAAGAAAAATATATAGGATTGAAAGCAATCCAAATGAAAAATAGAAAAGAAAGAAAAGCTGAAAAGAAAAGAAAAATATATAGAATTGAAAGCAATTCAAATGAAAAAGAAAAAAAAAAAAAAAAGAAAAGAAAAATACATAGGATTGAAAGTAATCCAAATGAAAAAGTCAAAATAAAGAAAAAAAATATGAAGGTGAGGAGAAGCTTGAGGATATGCCTAATAAAAAATTGGCTTCACTTGACTTACCTAAATGGAAAACCTAAATACATTCCTGAACTTATATTTTTGAAGTAGATCTTTTACTAGTAGTGTTCTCATGAAGTTTCTAACCTTTGATTATTCTAAGTGACTTAATATTGCAACATATAGTCATTCTTGAAATGAATAGAAGACTAGAACTCTTAAACTTGATGACTAGATAGTCTTGTACCTACAGAGTTAATTTAATTACTTGAAATTTTTCTAAAAATTTCACTATGGTATCTAATCATGTACCTATAGAGTTAATTTAATTACTTGAATTTTTTCTAAAAATCTCACTATGGTATTTACTAAATAAGACTTATGCTTGAAATTTTTTTGAAAATCTTACTATAGTATTTACTTAAATCAAACTTATAGTATTTCTGCATTAAAACTTTACCCTCTGAAAATCTTACTATGGTATTTACTTAAATCAAAGTTATAGTATTTCTGAATTAAAACTTTATAAACTTGATGACTAGATAGTCTTGTACCTACAGAGTTAATTTAATTACTTGAAATTTTTCTAAAAATTTCACTATGGTATCTAATCTTTAAATCAAAGAAAAGAAAACTAGAACTCTTAAACTTGATGACTATATAATCTTGTGGCTACAGAGTTAATTCAATTACTTGTTTTTTCTCTGAAAATCTCACTATGATATGTACCTATAGAGTTAATTTAATTACTTGAATTTTTTCTAAAAATCTCACTATGGTATTTACTAAATAAGACTTATGCTTGAAATTTTTTTGAAAATCTTACTATAGTATTTACTTAAATCAAACTTATAGTATTTCTGCATTAAAACTTTACCTGAAAATCTCATTATGGTATTTATCTAAATCAAACTTAAAGTATTTCTGAATTAAAACTTTACTACAATAGATCATAACCTTTATATAGTACTAAAATTACTTGAGGACAAGTAATAGTTAAGTTT
>JXCR01133020.1:15620-30972 GCA_002079205.1 Phalaenopsis hybrid cultivar
TTGGGCTTATTGTATTAAAAATGATCTTAATTTACTAGAACTAAATGAAAATATGACACTAAATAGGATGCAATGCAGAAAAAGGATTCATGTAGCCGACCCCACGTAGTGGGATTAAGGCTTTGTTGTTGTTGTTGTTGAAAAAGGATTCATGTAGCCGACCCCACGTAGTGGGATTAAGGCTTTGTTGTTGTTGTTGTTTGTTGTTGAGTTATTGTTACTTCAGCTAAAATTTAGATGATTCTTCCAAACAGGATTATAATAATTTGCATAATGATTATTAGAATGATTATTTATTGCTTTTAATGTTTCATAAGAAGATTGAGACTATATAATTTGTCCTAATGATTTTCCCTCAAGCACAGGTGATGTCTGAGAATAATTCATTTCATATTGATCTATCTTCTTTGATATAGCAACTATTTGGGGAGCTAACAAAGTTATTGCATCATAATCATGAATACTAGCTACTCTTTTTGGATTTATCCTTTGAAAGGGATTATGAAAATTATTAGTTGCCATCTCTTAAATGAAAGAATATGCTTCATCGAAAGGTTTTGACATTAATGATCCACCAACAATAACATCAATTATTGATCAATGAGATCCAACCAATCCATTAGAAAAAGTTTGAATTATTAACCAATCTGGCAAGGCATGGTGTGGACACTTCTTAAGGATATCTTTAAATCTTTCTTAGGCTTAATAAATTGATTCCCCTTCAAATTGACAAAAAGATGTAATATGGTTTCTAAGCTTAGAAGTTTTTGAAGGTGGGAAATATTTAGATAAATATTTTTGTGATAAGTCTCCCCAAGTTCTGATAGATCTAGGTGCTAACGAGTTTCACCACATCTTAGCTTTTTCCATTAGCGAGAAAGAAAAAAAGTCTAAGTCAGATGACAACATTCGACACTCTATCATATTTGAAAATAACACATAATTCTAAAAAATTGACAAGGAGTAAATTAGGATTTTTAGTTGGTGTTCCCCCAAACTGATTATTTTTTACCATTTAAATAATAGTAGGTTTAAACTCAAATGAATAAGCAGCTATAGTAGGGTTCTGTATACTCAAATGGATTTCATCTGCTACAGGATTAGCATAATCTCTTAAAGGTCTGTGAAGATGTTCATTTTCATTTTCAACATTACTCAAATTTTAAGCCATTTTGCTAAAATGATCTATCTCTTTTTGTTGTTTTTGAATTTTTTGAATAGTTTTTTCTAACTCAGAATCGTAAGATACTAAATATTAAAATCTTACACTGTGCACAAACAAACACAATAAGTAATTAAAATAAGCAAATACACTAAAATATGAAAATATTCAAATTAAACTACAAACACTTTTTTTTTTAGTTTGTCATTTAAGATAAAAATAATTTAAATTTTAAAATAACTTACTACTACATTCCGTTACTTCCCCAACAACGGTGCTAAGAACTTGATGTGGGTAGTTTTAGTGGGTTAATTTTATAAGTATTTTTCAATATTACGTAATACACATGATAGATATAATAGTAAACATACAATTTAATCCCAACAAAAATAACTTTAGTGAAAATAGTCTTAGCTTTTAAAAATCTTTAAACTGCTAAATCCCTAAAAAATAACGAAAGTATGCGTATAACTCAAATAATAAAGGGCTTTAATGTAGTCCTAGATATCA
The DNA here is from genome assembly GCA_002079205.1 of Phalaenopsis hybrid cultivar. Taxonomy (NCBI): domain Eukaryota; kingdom Viridiplantae; phylum Streptophyta; class Magnoliopsida; order Asparagales; family Orchidaceae; genus Phalaenopsis; species Phalaenopsis hybrid cultivar. The sequence goes on from JXCR01133020.1 coordinate 17,293, forward strand.
ATCCCACAGGAAAGTTGGAAATGCTTATAAGTAAATTCTTAAGATTATAATGTAAACTGCAATTTTAAACTACAAAAGTGAAGTGCAAAATTTGAATATAAAATGATAGAATGAATGCTAAATAAAATGCAATAAAAGACAGTTAATTAAACTAATTGCTAAACTTTTAAAAGTAAACTTACAAAAACTAAAAAAAGTTTTTGTGACAAAGAGTTCAATTTTAAAAAAGCATCCTTCCCATTTACAATGAGTATATGGATTGTGAAGAAATTAAAATCATTTGAAAATGTATATAAATTATTTTGTGCCAAATATGAGCAATCCTATTCTTTACCCTCTTTCAAGTGCATAAAGGACATTAAGTAATCCAGAGTTTTGTCTCTAATTCTCTGGTTTGGTTGGGAGGATAACGACAATCAATCCAAAGCTCTCACTACTACCTCACCTGAGGGCTAACAATCTCACATTAGTTTCCAATATTGGACCAAATTAGTGATTTTAATTTGCACCTTAAAGCCTACAATTTTGCATCCAAGAAAGTATATTTCTCTATTTATTTGCACTCAACTCCACGGATGACATCCTCTCCGATGAAATTAAATGTGATTCTCTCTATGTTGTAGAAATCATAGCTCTTATGGAACATATGTTTCTCAACACATTTTAACAACTCAATTGGCTAGATCAAAAGTAAATGAAGATTGAAATTCAAATCATCACAAATTATTGACACATAAAACTATATAAAATAAAATCAAATCTTCACAAAACCATATTTTAAATTTAGGAGAAGGATAAAGAAGACTACTTAACATTCATGAGAAGGATACGACAAAACAAATATTTCTTATATAAAAATAAGTTCACAAAATAAAAGAAATAAAAGACACAACTTATCTCACAATCCTTCCTAAGCAAATCCCTCAAAATTCTCTTCAAGCATTTCCTTCTTTACAAGCACTCTCAATTCTCTCTTAGAAGTGTAATGAAGAAGAAATCTCTCACCTTCCTAATCTTTGAAGAAAATCTCCAAGCCCTTGACTTTCTCTCTCTCTCTCTCTTTCGCCCCCCTTACACACCACATACACCAAACTCCCTTCTAGCCCTAAACTTCTCTCTTGTTTATTAAAGCTGCCTCCCTCCAAAAAGAATTCAAAATTCCCTTCTAAATTCTATCCAAAAGTTAACCCTTTTGATTTCAAAAGACATGTCCTTTGATCTAAGAGACATATCCCTTCCCAAAAGAACCTTCCAAAGTATTTAGATGCATTGAATCACTCCATGGGGTGTTTAGAATAAGTTTCCTTCTCAAAATTCATGAAATTCATCCTGAACCATGTTAATCCAAAAAAAGTTGTCTCTGACGCATCTGGCGCCAGCTCTTTGTCAAATGGCACTTCGGGCGCCAGTTTTAGTGCTTCAGGTGCTAGCTCTTTGTGAAATGACGCTTCTGACGCCATTCTGGCACATCAGGTCCTAGAATCCCAAAATTCACTATTTTGGCTCCAAATTTCGTCCTTTTTGCTACTTTTGCTCCAAAAGCTTAAAATTGATATACTTGCAACAAAAACATGAAAATACCCTTCTTTAAAGTGCAATATCACAAAAAAAAGTATACTTAAAATAATATCTTGTTTTGGTGCATCAATGCACAACACATTTGTCTCTAATTAAATATAGTCTATACTTATTAGAAGCATAAAAAATTGCTAATAACTCTTTTTTCAGTAGTAGTATAATTAATTTGAGAATCATTTAGAGTTTCACTAGCATAATATATGCTTTTAAAAATTTTGTTATATATTTGCCCTAAAATAGCTCCAATTGATAATCACTTGCATCACACATTAGCTCAAATGGTTTCTCCCAATCAGGTTAAACTACTATAGGGGCAGTGATTAACTTTTTCTTTAATAACTCAAAGACATTAAGGCACTCTTGATTAAAATCAAATTTTGTATCTTTTTCCAAAAGTTGGCATAAAGGCTTTGTATTTTCTTAGAAGTCTTTTATATAACTCATGTAAAAACCAACATGTCCTAACAAAATTCTAGCCCCTCTTACAGTATTAGGTGGAGGCAATTTAACTATAACTTGAATTTTTGCTGGATCTACTTCCATGCCATTTTTAAATATTTTATGCTCAAGTACAATTCCTCCTGCAACCATGAATTGACATTTTTACCAATTTAATACTAAATTCATCCTTTCACATTGTTTTAGAAATTTCTCTAAATGATTTAGGCATGATTCAAATGAAGTTCCAAACATAGAAAAATCATACTTAAAGGCTTTTATCCCTTTTTCAAATAAATCACTAAAAATTGACATCATACATCTTTGAAATGTTGCAGGTGCATTACATAAACCAAAGGATATTTGTTGAAAAATAAAGTATTATAAGGATTGGTAAAGGTTGGCATCTCTTGATCCTCAGAAGCAATAAGAAATTAATGATAGCTGGTATATCCATCGAAAAAAGTAAAAATATTTGTGCTCAGCTAGCCTATCCAACATTTTGTCCCAAAAAGGTAAAGAAAAGTGATCTTTCCTAATGACTGAATTTAATGTTCTATAATCAATGCAGATTTGCCAACCAGTGACTTGTCTTGTTGGTATTAATTAATTATTCTCATTTACCATAACATTCACACCTCCCTTCTTAGGAACATAGTGAATTGGACTTACCCAAGCACAATCCGAAATAGGATATATTATTCCAACATCTAACCATTATAAAATTTCCTTCTTAAGAACTTCTTTCATTATAAGGTTTAATCTCCTTTGAGCATTAGCTTTTGGTTTGTGATTTTCAGCCAATAGAATTCTGTGCATACAAATTGAAGGTCTAATTCATTTGATATCAGTTAATGTCCATCAAAAGACTTTATTATATCTTCTTAAAGTTTCCAACAACTTTTGTTCTTTTGCTTTAGTTAATTCTAAAGATATAATAACAGGTAATGTAGATAAATCTTACAAAAATGCATATTTTAAATGTCTAGGAAGTATTTTTATTTTTAATTCTGCAAGTTTCACACTCAAAGAAGTAAGATTTAAATTACTATCAGTAGAATCTAACAATTCAAATTATTCCTGAACATAATTCAATTGTTCATTAATCACTTCTATAGATTTATCTTGAATTATATCCTCATTTTCATACTCCAAATGTTCTTCTTCAATTTTCTTTTCAAATGCACATGTGAACTATTCATTGCTTAAATAATCATTAATATTCATTCTGAAGCATTCATCATCTCTTGCTTTTGTGGGACATCTCATAGATTTTGATACATTAAATATAACTTTATGATCATTGACTCTCATTGTTAACTCTCTTTTCTGCACATCTATCAAAGCTCTTCCAGTGGTAAGAAATGGTCTTCCTAAAATGATAGGAATTTCCTTATCTTGCTTCGTATCTATCACAATAAAAGTGACAGGAAAGATAAATTTATCATCTTTCACTAATACATCTTCTATAACTCCTTTAGGATAGGTAATTGAACGATCAACCAACTAAAGAGTTACAGTAGTAGGTGAAATTTTTATTAAACCCAACCTTCTAAAAATCAATAAAGGCATAAGAGTAATACTGGCTCCCAAATCACATAAAGCTTTTCCAAAAAAATCATTTTACCAATAGCACAAGGAATAGTAAAACTACCAGGATCTTTAAGTTTTTCAAGAAGCTTTTTCTAAATTATGGTGCTACACTCCTCACTAAGTGCAACGGTCTCATTATTTATAAACTTCCATTTTTATTAAGTATATCCTTCATAAACTTCACATAGCGTGGAATTTGCTCTAGGGCTTCAACAAATGGAATGTTTATAGTTAATTTCTTCAATATTTTTAAGAATTTTGCAAATTGGTTATCGCTGTTATTCTATTTCAGTATTTGAGGAAATGTAGGTGGTGGTAATTTTACAATAATTTTCATTATTTTAATAACATATTCTAAATTAAGATGAAAATCTTCACTAGAATTTTCATTTTTCACCCCTTCTTTCTAAACTTCAATCTCTTTTTAAACTTTTGTTTCTAATTTTTTTCCACTTCTCAATTGAATAGCATTAATTTGCTCTTTTTTTTGATCTTTAAGATTAACTTCAACGTTACTAAGCAAAGTTCCTGGAGGTCTATTGCTAAGTGCAGTAGCAATATATCCCCCAGTGATATTCCATGTTTTTAATTGCAGCTCTTTGACTTTGTAATTGATTTCCCATTTGCAATATTAATTCTTTCATTGACAATTTCTTCTCCTTAATTTGTGAATTGCTATTAAAACCTGGAGGATAATGAGGTTTATAGTTAGATTTTACATGGTTGTTGGAATTTCTTAATGGTTTCCAAGATTGTTCCCCCATTACAGATTAACAACATTAGAGTTATTATTATTCCAACTTAAATTATGGGGATTTTTTCAACAAGGATTATAATACTTTAAATAAGGATTATTAGTTTAGTTATTTTTTGAATTCAAAGATTCATATGATGATTGAGAATCTATTATTTGTCCTGATGAAATTTCCTCAAACACAGGAGGTGTTTGAGAATAATTCATCCCCTATTGATTTATCTTCTTTAATATTGATGCAATTTGAGAAGCCAAATAGATATTGCATCAGAATCATGAATACAAGCTACTCTTTTTTAAGTTACCCTTTGAGAGGTTCATTGAAATATTACATGTTTTCAGAGGTTCATTGAAACATGTGATATCATTTCTAAGCTTAACAATTTTTTATGGTGGAAAATATTTAAATAAATTTTTTTTTTGTGATAATTCTCCCCAAGTTCTGATAGATCCAAGTGCTAGCAAGTTTATCCACATCTTAGTTTTATCCCTTAATGAAAAGGCAAAAGTATAAGTCTGACGATATCATTCGACACTCCATCACATTCAAATACATCACACAATTCTAGTAAACTAGCAAGATGTAAGTTAGGATCTTCAGTTGATTTTCCCCTAAACTGGTTATTCTGTACTATTTAGATAATAGCAGGTTTAAGTTCAAATGAATTAGCTGCTACAACAGGGAATTGCATACTCAAGTGAATTTCATTTGCTATAGGATTATCATAATCTCTTAAATGTCTCTAATGATGTTCATTTTCAATTCCTGGATTATTTAAGTTTGTAGCCATTTTGTTTAAATTTTCAGACTCTTTTTATTGTTTTCACAATTTTCTAATAGTTCTTTCTAACTCTGAATCATTAGGTACAAAACCTTCAGATCTTAAACTATGCATACACAAACACAATTAGCAATTAAAATAAGCAAACACAATAAAATATTAAAATAAAAGTATTTATTAAACTATAATTTTTCTTACTATAAATTTTTTTGTTCAAACAAAGTCTTCTAAATTATAAAGTAATTTACCGTTATCTCCTCGACAACTTGATGATGGATTTTATGTATGTGTTGTAAATATCTTCCAATACTACAACATACATATGACAACACAATTATTAAATATGTAGATCAATCACAACAAAAATCACTTCAGTATAAATAATTTTAAATTTTAAACTCTTTAAGCTGCCAATCCTAATAATTATGCAAGTATACGTATCACTCAAGTAATAAAGGACTCTAATTGAGTCTTAAGTTTTGAGGGAGGTGGGAATTCTTATGGTTATAATGTAAAACATATTATTCAAACTATAAAAACATAAATTAAAAAAACAAATCTAAAGTAAATTTAATGTATGTTAAATGAAGTGTAGCTAAAAGAAATAAGTTAACGAAGCTAATTTTTAAACTTCAAAGTTAACTTACTAAGACTAAACAAAGTTTTGTAACAAAGAGTACAAATTTAAAAAAGACTCCTTCCCCTTTACAATGAGTTTATGGTTAGTGAAGTAATTAAAAACATTTAAAATTATATACAATTGTATTGTGCCAAATAGGAGCAATCATATTCTTTACCATCTTTCAAGTGCATAAAGAACATTGGCTAATCCAAAGTTTGGTCCCTAAATCTGTGGTTAGGTGATGCGCGGGCGGCCAACTGCTACTAATAATAAATATGTAGTTCAATTCCAAATATAAATAAATCAATATAAATAATTTTATCTTTTAAAATCACTAAGATGCCAAACCTGTAATAATATTGAAAGTATACATATCGCTCAAGCAAAAAAGTGCTCTAATGGAGTCATAAGTATCGATCCCATAGGGAGTTGGAAATCCTTAGGGTTATAACATCAAACACATTATTCAAACTATAAAACTTAAGTAGGCAAGACAAATCTAAAGTAAATTTAATGTGTGCTAAAGGAAATGCAGTTGGAGGAGCTAAGTTAACTAAACTAATTACTAAACTTCAAATGTAAACTTACAAAAATTAAACAAAGTTTTGAAATGAAGAGTTCAAATTTAAGGAAGCATCCTTCCCCTTTACAATGAGTTCGTAAAAAGTTAATGAATTAAAATCATTTCAAAATGGCATAATTGGAGCAATCTTATTCTTTACCATCTCAGGGTGCATAAAGAACATTGAATAATTCAGAGTTTGATCCCTACTGTGTTTAGGTTGAGAGGATACTAGCTCTCACTCCAGATCTCTGACTTCTCCCTATCATGAGGGCTAACAATCTCATATTAGTTTCTAAGAAATTGGACCAAATTGGGGTTCTTAATCTTTCACCTTAAAATCTCCTATTATGTGCCCATCAAAGTATATTTCCCTATTTATTTGCATAAAACCCCATGGATTACATTCTCACCCATGAAATTGAATGTGACATTTAGCCTATTGTAGAAAGCATAGCCCTTTTGGATCATATGTTGCTCAATAAATTTTAAACTTTCAATTGGCCAGATCGAAAAGTAAATGAAGATCAAAGTTTGAATCATCACAATTTATTGACATTTAAAATCTTATAAAAAAATAATTTTTCACAAAACCATATCTCATTGTAGGAAGAAAGACAAAGAAGTCTACTCAGAATTCATGAGAAGGATACGACAAAACATGGATTTGATATATAAAAATAAGTTTACAAAACAACGAAAGAAAAGAACACAACTTATCTCAAACTTCTTTAAAGCAAATCTCTTGAAGTTCTTTTTAAGCACTTACTCTCTTTACAAGCTCAATTCTCTCTTAGAATTGTAATGAAAAATTAATCTCTCACATTCCCTGTCCTCTTACAACCCTAGAAGAAAATCCTCCCTTCTATTTCATGCAAAAAACTCTTTTTCTTTCTCACTCCCCCACTTTCTTATCTAGACTTTTCGCTTTTTACTTCAGGCTCAAAAGGAATTTAAAATTCCTTCTAATTGTCCCCTAAAAGTCACACTTTTTTGCACCAAAAGATAATTCCTTTCATGCAAGAGACATATCTCTTCATTAGAGAGCCTTTCAAAGTGTCTAGATGTATTGAACAACTTTATGAGACGTTTAAAATATTTGGGGCCTTCAAAAACCACTAAAAAATAGTTACAAACTGACTTGCTCCATCTTAATCCATCTCTAGCACTTCTAGCGTCAGTTTGGTGCCAGTCTAATGAAGTTTGCTATGTTCTCTTGATTCTGGTGCTTCTGGCGCTAATCTGGCACCTGTGGCACCGCTTAATGAAGTCTGCATTGTTTTTGGATTCTAGCGCTTCTGGCACCTTTGGCACCGCTTCTTTATAAAATGGCACCTTTGGTGTAGCTCTTGGAAAAATGGCACCTCTGGTGTCAGGATCACGAAAATCTCCATTTTGGCCCTAAATTTTCTCATTTTTGCTCCAAATGCCTAAAATTGATATACCTGCAACCAAACATGAAAATTCCCTTTTTAAAAGTGCAATATCACCAAAATAAGCATAAAATGTACACATAAAATATTATATTTTTTTGGTGTATCAAAATTCCCCAAACTTAAATGTTACTTATCTTTAAGTGACCCTTTTATAACATAAAAATATGACATGGAAAATTTTAACTTATAAACTTCTATAATTTGTTTTAACAAATATAATAGTATACTTTAAGAAAAACTTTTAATAACTTCGGTTAAAATTAAAAATATAAGAACATCTAGTAATCAAGTTTAAGAGTTCTGAATCTCTATTCATTTCAAGAAGAATTATAATTTATCATATGAAAGACACTTAGAACATCTATATGAAAAAGAGTTTCATGAAAACCTTATTAGTAAGGATGCTAATACTCATATACAAGTTTAGAAAATGTAATAAAACATTTTTCTCAAGTTGATTCAAGGGAAGCCAATTTTTGATTATGCATCTCCTCAAGATTCTTCTTACATATTTTTCTTTTTCCTTGCTTTTTTGTTTCATGTAAGGATTACTATATCTGGATAACCTTTAATAATTTTGAACTTCACTATCCTTTTCTTAAAGTGAAAACTTCTTACATTCCATCACTTTATTAATTCATTTTAGCCTTGAATATTTTTTAGAAAGTCTCATTCTTTTCTTCTTACAGGAAAGTCTAAGAATCTTAATACTTCAAAAATATAGTTTCCTTTACTTTAAATAGAAAAACATAGTCTTATTCTTTCATACTAACTATCTTAACTCTAGAATTTTCCTTCATTTTTAAAGATTTTTGCTTAAATTTAGCGTAATATCTACAAACAAAAATATAGTTATTTAAAGTTGAACTCTAATATACATGGTCAGTTTAAATTAATTTTTAAATGTATAGTGAATTGAGGACAAATAAAATTTTGTTCACTTTTTTTAAAGAAACTTTTCTTTCCCCCAATTTTAAGTTTTTAAATAATAAGTAAAGCATGTAGTACAAAAACTTGTAGGTGAAAAAAAATAGTAAATGCATAAAAATAAAACTAACCTATAGAGGATTTTGAATATGAAACTTGGCTCTTAATATTTTGCAGGTGCTAACTTAAAAAGCACATGATTTAAAACATTAAATGAGACATATATCAAAATATTTGCTAAGAAATAATAAATTAAAGACATAAACAGTAAACTAAAAATGTTAAAAAATAAAAGTCTACAATTTACTAATACATACACGAGTTCAATAGATCCATAAATTAAACACATAAATGTTCCACATCTACAATCAATAATAAAAAAAACCAAACAACAAATAAAAAAAAACAAACCTAAATAAAATCTACTCTTCATCATCCTCCTCTTCCTCGTCTTCTTCTTCTTCTTCTTCTTCATGCACATAAGGTGTGAAGTAGGGGCATGTCGGAAACTCTACTGTATGATCACCCCTCAAGAATCTAATCATCACGTCTTCATATGAAAATATCATGCTGGACTCTTTTCTGCTTATATTCATCATCGTAGGCATTTATAACTTTGATACTGCCTATTCTATTTTGCATTGCTATAAGATCTGATTGCTAGATCATTAACTACTCCATAATGTTTTCAAGATGGTCCTGCAGTAGATGTAGAGGGTCTATCACTACTTCCACTCCTAGATTCAACAAATGAATAAAATTTATGCATAGTGGGTTTTCTACTAAATTTCAGTGGTTGCAACATTTCTTCATTTATACCAAATTCTACTCCTGATTGTTTACATAAAGTGAAAATTAGAGCAAGATATCCCAAACTACTAGCTGTCCCACTTCTAGCAATGCTCTAAGCATTATACACAATAAGAGCACCAATATCCACTGCTTTCATTTGTTGAATGCAGAAATTCATCACGGCTCTCTCCTTAGTTATTTTGCTCAGGTGATTGGTTGGAAGCAACTATGTAGAGATGAAGTAATGACATGCCTTAGATTGAACGTTTAACATGGATGTGGAGAAATTGACTTTGTGATTATTTTTAATTTTCCATTCTCCTCTTCCATCAATCAGAAATGCAATTACTTCTTCAAGTGATGAATCAGTCTTCACAAATGCAGCATACTCACAATGAAAAGCATTTCTAAGTACATAAAATTCGTTGATTCTTCTTCAAGTAAATTCAACTTGCTTACCTTGAACAAAAATATGATAGTCTGTTTTCACTTGATGATTGGCATAGAGTTCTTGAATCACCGAAACAATGGCTACTGTAGTGAAGTAGCAGAAAGTTTCTCACTTCTGAGCAATAATTAGCCTTTCGATCTCTCCTATCGGATTCAAAAATGCTCGCTCCTAAATCAATTTCCTTGAGCTTATTTTGGTATTATAGTTATGTTGGGCCTTAAAATTCACCAATCTCCTTGCAAAAAAATCTCTCCCACGCTTTCCCCTCTTTACTCTTGGAGCCATTAGATTTTCTATATAAATCCAAATAAAATCCAAATAAATTCATAATATCTTAAATTAAACTCCAAAAGTAAGAATATTTAGTAAGAAGCTTTTCACCATGAGTTATCTTTAAACTTAAAAAAAAACTCTCAAATTTTCAGATTTCCAAAATATAAGGTAAATCCAATGTGAAAATAAAAAATTTTAGGTTAAAGTGAAACTCTTACCAAGAGAAGATGAAATCCAAGACTTTTAGGCTTTGAAGTCTCTCTAAATCCACCAAATGTGAAGCCCTAGGTTGAGTTTTGTCCTTAGTTTAGAGGTAGGAGACAATCCAAGCAGTAAAAATGATCTTTTACATAGGTATTTTGAGGTTTTAAGTGATTTTAGGTGCTTCTGGGAAACTGGTGCCACAGATGCCAATCCGGCACTTCTAGCGTCGCTTCTCTGTAAAATGGCATTTCATGTGCTAATCTGAAACCTCAGGCACCAACATTAATGATTTTCAGATTTCAATTTTCTTTAAAAATATGTTGCGTACGACACCATGTCAACCTCTAATTAACTTAATTAAACACATATACTCATAATTAAAAATTTTTCAAACACATAATTTCACAAACAACACAAAACTCACATTTATATACAAAATCCAAACAATTACAAACTAACAGCTTTCAAGCCAACACATTTACTTTAGCGTTGAAATCAAACCAACAAACTAACGCCGAAGTCTAAATATCGAACATTTAACAAACAATAAATATAATGTTCTACAATAAAACTAAATAAAATCTTGTACAAATACATAACAACAAATATAACTACAAATTCTATACTAAATGAGTCTAGACATCTTCTTAACTGTCATCATCTCAAATATCTCCCATTGATTGGTATTGCACATACAAGTTGTAAAAATGTCGGTGAGTAAATTCATCCATCAAATCTTCTTCAATTCAAACATTTTTTTTGAATATGCGCACCAAACTTTCTTCAATACGTCCTGTGTGTTTGAAGTGTTATATCATCCTCCAATCCAGGTGGTCAAGCATTTCAGAAATATTTCTAATTGAATGCATAAGATTTTGTACCTCGTTTTCCAACTTTTTAATCCTTTTCAAAAGTGCATTTGAACTAAAGTAAGGCTAAATAAGCGATGAATTTTGAGATGCTTGATCCATCAATATATTCATATCATTCTCCTCCCCAATTCCTATGTAGTTACAATAAACTTCTGAGTCCATAGGCTTCCAAGGGAGAAACACTTTTTTCCCAACTTTCATAAGGCACTTGCGATTGGAAGCAGAGCAAGAATATGGTAGATGGAGGTTTTAGTCTAGAAGTTCATCCATTGATGATTAAACCCAAAACAAAATTTATTATTAAGCAATACGTCTTCCAGTTTGAATATAATAATTATCAGTTTGAATACAATAATTTAAAATCACACTTTCCTCTGTCACTTTACTGTCTTTCATAGTTGCAAGTAATTTTGATGTAATAAAGAAATGACATGCCTTCTATGCAGCCTTCAATTATGATGAAGAAAACTTACATATCTGTCATCATTGGTCTTCCAATTTGTATCCTCATCAGTAAGGTATCGATATAGTTTATCCATATTATTTCTCATAGAGACAAAATTTGTATAGTGACAAATAGAAACACTTTCAATCATAAACATGTCGTTTAATCTAGAAGGAGTAAATTATACCCACCTGCCTCAAACATAGATGACTCCTTGGTTAATTCCAATAAGATTTGCATTAAACTCCTTAACCACAGGAACTGCTACAACTACAGTGGTATAACAAAGTACATCCCAGCATCTCTGTGTAATAATCTTCTGCACTCGAGTATTCAGTGTGTCAAATCCTTGATTAACAAGTCCTCACTTCTTGATTAGTCTCTTCTTCACAAGAGTGCTATCGTATAAATTTTTTGCATTGAAATTGATGAACATCCTTTTGTTGAAAATTTCATATCCAGTCGTATCTTTAGAGTGGGGAGCCATAGGATTTAAAAAAAGTTGGCTTTGTCTTTGTGCCATAGGATTTAAAAAAAGTTGGCTTTGTCTTTGTTTTCCCAACTTAAATATCTTTAGGATTCGGTTTTAGGGAGTTACTAGGAAGAAATCCTGCAAAAAATGGTCAAAAGTTGCCTTTTGAATCATCTTGAGTCATTTTCGTCACCGCGATGCTTTTGGCACCAATCTGACACTTTTGGCGCTGGCTCTCTGGAGAATTGCACCTTTGGCGCCACTTCAAATTTTTGCTCCATTTCATTTTAAATCCAAACGACTCTCAAATTTTCCAAATAAGCTAGTAAATAAAGATGTTTTAATGTATTTTCTTAATATATAAGTCTCTCAAATACACTTAATTCATAAAGAAAGCATAAATTTATATATATAATACAACTTTTAAAAACATATAAACAACAGAAACAAAAAAAAATATGGGTTGCCTCCCACAAAGCGATTGGTTTAATGTAATTAGCCCAACATTTCCAATCAGTATTCTGTGTGACCCAACATTACAGTCACTTTAAAAACTGGTCTTTGACAATCAAAATATGGTTTTAGTCCATGCCCATTCACTTTAAATACCTTTCCAGGCTTGGAATCTTCAATATTAACAACTCCATAGGGATAGACTTTTACAATTGTGAATGGCCCTATCGACTTTGACTTTAGTTTTTCAAGAAATAATTTCAATCTTATATTGTATAATAAAACTTCATGCCCAGGCTGAAATTCCTTTTTATTATCTTCCGATCATGCCATTCTTTCATTCTCTCCTTATATAACCTAACATTGTCAAAAGATTCATTCCTAATCTCTTCAAGCTCATTTAACTGCAATAATCTTTTATCACCAGCTTCTTTTGAACTAAAACTAAACTCCTTAACTTCCCAATAAGCTCATGTTCTAAGTCTACTAGTAAGTCATAAGTCTTCCCAAAAATTAATCTATAAGGGGACATTCCTAGAGGTGTCTTATAAGTTGTCCTATATGCCCATAATGTAATATATAATCTAGTAGACTAATCCATTTTATTAGAATTTAAAGTTTTTTTTTCAAAAATTATATTGATTTCATGATTAGATACTTTTATAAGAATCTAACTTGGGGATGAAAATCAGTTGCAATCTCATGTATAATATTATGTTTTCCATCAATTTTTTTAGTTTGTTTGTTCCGAAAGTGAGATCCTCCATCAATAATGATTATTCTCAGTGTTCCATATCTTGTAAAAATAGTTTTGATTAAAAATTTTGAAATACTTCGAGCATCACATCGAGGTAAAGCGATTGCTTCAATACACTTCGATACATAGTCCACTGCAAATTATATATATATATGTATATATATATTAAAACATGTGAGCGGAGTCAATGAGTAGGAATAATTTTAAAAAGAAATGAAATGCTTCTAAATTTAACTTTGAAAGTTGAAATCTTTGAATATATATATATA
>JXCR01133020.1:31099-78130 GCA_002079205.1 Phalaenopsis hybrid cultivar
ATATATATATATATATATATATATATATATATATATTAACATCTCAAAATAAAGTAAGCTAATAAAATCTAGATTGTTAAATTTTTTGAAAAGTTCTATGAATCCCAAAATGACCTCCAAATTTAGAATCATGTCATTTTTGGATAATTTATTCAATTTCTTTATAAGGTACATATCTCTTCATAACTAAATCTTTATATTGTTTGAACAAATATGGGTCATCCCAAAAGTAAAATTTTACATCGTGAATAAACTTCTTCTCTTGTTGTTTTGTCAACTCATATGATAAAATACCACTAACAATGTAGTTCACAATATCAGTGTACCACAGTATTTCCCACCCTTTAACAAGAAAAAGTTGTTCATTAGGAAATGTTTCATTAATTTATTTTTCAAGATCAAATGTTTCTTCTTATTCCAATCTAGATAAATGATTAGCAATTTGATTATCAGTTCCTCTGCTTTCGACTACCACAAAATCAAATTCTTTCATTAGAAGTACCAATCTAATTAAACTTAGTTTCACATCCTTCTTTTACATCAAATATTTTATAGCTGAGTGGTTAGTATGCACAACACATTTAACTCCAATTAAATATGACCTAAATTTATCAAAAGCATAAATAATGGCTAATATCTCTCTTTCAGTGGTGATATGATTAATTTGAGAATAATTGAAAGTTTTACTAGCTTAATATATAACTTTAAAAATTTTATCATATCTCTGGCCTAAAACAGCTTCAATTGCGTAATTACTAGCATCACAAATTAATTCAAATGGTTTCTCACAATTAGGTGAAATAATTATGAGAGTAGTGATCAATTTTTCCTGTAATGTTTCAAAGGCATTAAGGCACTCTTGATTAAAATAAAATTTTGTATCTTTTTCCAAAAGTTGGCATAATGACTTTGTAATTTTTAAAAAATCTTTGATATATTACCTACAAAAACCAGCATGTCCTAAAAAGCTCCTAACTCCTCTTACAGCAGTAGGTGGAGGTAGGTTAGATATTGCTTGAATTTTTGCAGGATCTACTTCCTTATCATTCTCTGAAATTTTATGCCCAAGCACAATTCCTCCCGCAATCATGAATTGATATTTTTCTCAGTTTAACACTAGATCCATCTTTTCACATCATTCTAGAACTTTCTCTAAATGATTTGGACATATTTCAAATGAAGTTCCAAATACAGAAAATCATCCATAAAGACTTCTATCCCTTTTCAATTCAGTCATTGAAAATCAATATCATACATCTTTGAAATGTAACAGGCGCGTTACATAAACTAAAGGACTTTCATCAAAAAGAAAAAGTACCATAAAAACTAGTAAATGTCATCTTCTCTTAATCCTCTAGAGCAATTATTATTTGATGATTGCTGGTATATCCATCTAAAAAGCAAAAATATCTATGCACAGCTAGTTGTTGACCTCACTTTTGGTTGAGGTCTAGAAACTTCTTTAATAGCCTAGGTCTAGCCATAGGACTTTCNGAAACTTAATATGTAGACCCGAAAATAATATTCATGAATCTCGAGACAATTTAATTGTCCATATTAAAAGAGAAAAAATGAGGATCATCACTCTTTCGAAAAGCTAAAAGTACTCGTGAAGCCAACCTGCTTAAGAACCTTCAGCCGATTGAAGACTGGCGACCGCCCGTAGGATTATTGATCGATTGAAGGCCAATTTGACAACAAAAGGGCCTCCCAAACCGACCATGAACAAACATTCACGTCATTGACCAAATAAAGGCCTACTACCCCTAACAATTTCATAATTATCAACGTGAGACTCTTTCAACAACTCTTCCAAAGATGTTTAAAAATCACTAAGGAACCAAAATCAAGCAAGCCAGCCTGCCAAGCTAAGGTCGTTTGACTACCAGTCTCAAAACCGAACGATTTACCAGAGAGAAGACTAACTAGCACCCAAGCAAAATAGTAGATCGGCTTCAGCTTGGTTGACCGACCCCTCGGCTCGCTGAGTTGAAGGTCCAAGCTCACAAAAAGATGTCAAAATAAATTATAGATACTAAAAAAACACGACAAAAAGCAATAATGCATTGTAAATTCCCTATTAAAGCAGGATTAGATATGTAATTTTTCACATTTGGTCATCTATCTTCTATAAATAGGTGGTCCGTAACATGAATTACAATATTAGAGATTTTTCGCCTTTTGGCATCTTTGGCTCTCTAGGCTCCGTCATCTTTAGACTATTCTCTCTTGACCCACTATTGTAGAAATATCTCTCCCTTTCTTCCTTGTGACAACCCTTAAAGTATATAAAATGGGTCCCAAATCTAAGAAATACCTCGAACGGGGCAAGTCTATGTGTGCTCTTTCATTTTTTTCTCTATTTTTCTCTCTTTGCTTTTTCTCGATGGTTTCTTGTGCTTTAATCATTGGGCCTGACTCACAAAACAAATATGGATTCAACAATATAAATAAATAAAATTTAAGTGTTAGGTATGTAAATACATAGGAATTGAGTAAGGTAGTTAACAATCTGATTTCAAGCCGAGCTACAGTCAACTTAAAATAAACTCGAAAAAAATGATTTCATTTATTTCAACCCGATCTCAATCTAAGCCAAATTTTTAATAAATATTCAAGTGATTAACGATCTTCGAGCTAAATTCAATAAATTCAAAACCCTGGCATTAGTAGGGTGGTTAACGATCCAATTTCGAGCCAAACTGGGGTCTGCTCGATACCGGCTCGAAAAAATTCGATAAAAAATTTTGGCTTATAATGCGGCTTATTATTTCAATCCGATCTCGATTCGAGCCAAAATTCAAATCAACTTTCAAGTAATTAACGATCTTCGAGTTAAATTGACAGCCATAGAATTAACAGGCATGGGTGTAACTCTTCATAAATTTCAATTTTTCACTACCATACGAATATCTAACATCATTTCGATAATTTACCCAAATAAAAATAAAATAAGAGAGAAATTTACATACATAAGACGATCAAACATTCTAATAAAAATATGTGTATGTATGTAGAAAAATCAGATATAATATATGATTATTTTATATTTTTAATTTTATTTCTTTATTTTTTTTTAAATGAACCAATCATAAACAGTAATTTATGGANCTTTGGTCATCTATCTTCTATAAATAGGTGGTCCATAATATGTATTACAATATTAGAGATTTTTCGCCTTTTGGCATCTTTGCCTCTCTAGGCTCCCTCATCTTTAGACTATTCTCTCTTGACCCACTATTGTAGAAATATCTATCTCCCTTTCTTCCTTGTGACAGCCCTTAAAATATATAAAATGGGTCCCAAATCTAAGAAATACCTCGATTCGCTCGTACGGGGCAAGTCTATGTGTGCTCTTTCATTTTTTTCTCTATTTTTCTCTCTCTTTGCTTTTTCTCGAAGGTTTCTTGTGCTTTAATCATTGGGCCTGACTCACAAAATAAATTTGGATTCAACAATATAAATAAATAAAATTTAAGTGTTAGATATGTAAATACATAGGAATTAAGTAGGGTAGTTAGCAATTCGAGCCAAGCTACAGTTGACTTAAAATCAACTTGAAAAAAAATTATCCAAAATTTTGGCATGTAGCACGACTCATTTATTTCGACCCGATCTCAATCTAAGCCAAATTTTTAATCAATTTTCAAGTGATTAACGATCTTCGAGCTAAATTCAACAAATTCATAACCCTAGCATTAATGGGTGGTTAACGATCCAATTTCGAGCCAAACTGCGGTCGGCTCTATACCGGCTCGAAAAAATTCGATCCAAAATTTTGGCTTATATTGCTGCTTGTTTATTTCAATCCAATTTCGATTCGAGCCAAAATACGAATCAATTTTAAAGTGATCAACAACCTTCAAGCAAAATTGCCAGCCATAGAATTGAGAGGTTTGGGTGTAACTCTTCATAAATTTTATTTATCACTACCATACGAATATCTAACATCATTTAGATAATTTAGCCAAATAAAAATAAAAAAAAGAGAGAGAAGTTTACATACATAAGACGATCGAAAAGTTTAATAAAAATATGTGTATGTTTGTAGAAAAATTAGCACTGTCAAAACTGCAAGCAAAATAGCTGATCAATATCGGCTTGGTTGACCGACCCCTAGACTCGCTGAGTTGAAGGTCCAAGCTCACAAAAAGATGTCAAAATAAGTTATAAAAACTAAAAAACATGACAAAAAGCAATAATGTCTTGTAAATCCCCTATTAAAGCAGTGTTAGATATGTAATTTTTCGCTTTTGGTCATGTATCTTCTAAAAATAGGGGGTCCATAACATCTATTACAACATCAGAGATTTTTGGCCATTGGCCTTTTTGTCTCTCTAGGCTCTGCCATCTTTCGGCTCTTCTCTCTAGATCATTATTGTAGAAATATTTCTCTCCATTTCTTTCTTGTGACCCCCCGGAGTTACAATATATAAAATGGGTCCCAAATCTAAGAAATATCCAAGTTCGCTCGTACAAGTCAAATCTATGCGTGCTCTTTCATTTTTTTTCTATATTTGTCTGTCTCTCTACTTTTTCCACCAAGATTTCTTCTGTTTTAATCATTGAGCCTGACTCACAAAACAAATTTGGATTCAACAATATAAATAAATTATATTTAAGTGTTAGATATGTAAATCCATAGGAATTGAGTAAGGTAGTTAACAATCTGATTTCGAGCCGAGCTACAGTCGACTTAAAATAAACTCGAAAAAAAATGATTTCATTTATTTCAACCCGATCTCAATCTAAACCAAAATTTTAATAAATTTTCAAGTGGTTAACCATCTTCGAGCTAAATTCAATAAATTCAAAACCCTAGCATTAGTAGGGTGGTTAACGATCCAATTTCGAGCCAAACTGGGGTCTGCTCAATGCCGGCTCGAAAGAATTCGATAAAAAATTTTGTCTTATAATGCGGCTTATTATTTAAATCCGATCTCGATTCGAGCCAAAATTCTAATCAACTTTCGAGTAATTAGTGATCTTCCAGCTAAATTGACAGCCATAGAATTGAGAGGCATGGGTGTAACTCTTCATAAATTTCAATTTTTCACTACCATACGAATATCTAACATCATTTCGATAATTTACCCAAATAAAAATAAAAAAAGAGGGAAATTTACATACATAAGACGATCAAACAGTCTAATAAAAAATATGTGTATGTATGTAGAAAAATCATATATAATGTATAATTATTTTATATTTTTAATTTTATTTCTTTTTTTTTTTTTAAGATGAACCAATCATAAACAGTAATTTATGGAGTCCAGCTGTTGGGAACGAATCACAGCCGAAGATGTTGGAACCCGACACGCGGCCTCATCATCGGGACCAGACAAAAATAGGACTACAGGAGAGAAGGATTTACGGAAAACATAAACGTCAGTTTTCACCCGAAACTCCACCGACAGCGGGTCCCACCATTTAAAATATGGCAGGCTGAACGGGTTACTTTGTTTGTCGATTTGTGAGCAATTTAACCTTACGATTACCTGCTAGCACCGACACTTGGCATGCCACGTGGACCTGCATCCACCATCCATCTCCGGAATCATGATACAAAGAGACGGTGTAGGCATGCTAGAATGAGTTTCACTCTAAAAATAAATATATATATATAAAGATATATTTCAGAAAAAAATTTGCGTGCGTTAAACGTATGCGGGTACAAGTGGGTTACATCCGCGGTATAACTCATTGCAACTTTCTTGTAACCTTCTGTGACCTACCTGTAGCCTAAAATAAGTTTCGTGCTTCTGTTATCATATATTAAGAATTTATTAGTAAGTTACAGGTAAGTTACAGAAGGTTACATAGAGGTTACAAGAGGTTATACTACGGATATAACCCATTTGTACATTCGGTATAACCTCAATATCGTACGCAGCGCTGCGTACGTCTATCACACAATTTTTTTTCCGTATTTCAGTGGTCCAGATCGGTCATCGCACGCAAATTTGTGTGTTGTATCCGTACACAATAAGCGCTCATATTGATGTTTTGTGAGCACTATGGTTTTATATGGTTTAAGAAGAAAAAAAAAAGATTTCTACTTTTGCAAAAAAATTGTATCCAATGATGGTGAGAATTCGAAATTTTAAAAGTTTTGAGACTAACAAAAAAAATTATTTGTTTTAGTTTACATGAAAGATGTGCATTTTTAATATTCCAATGGTTTGATTGCTTTCCTTTTCATCAGAATAAATGAAGTTAATACTAATGAATCTCATAATATTGTTTAAGAGCTGACATAAATGTTCCCATCAAGTCGGCCAAATTTCTTAATTTAGGAGAAGTTCTAGTAACATTTCTCATAAGAATTTGAACATTTTGACTTATGAAAATTACCTATTGTTGATTGGAGCATGTTTATTTCATCTAAAGGATTCTCTATCAGATTTGCTTCTTTTGCTTGGAAGATTATGCAGGAAAGTCGTAGAATAAGTGATATTTTGAATTCTAAAGATTTTGTGGTAGGTAAAGATTTTTTGTTTTGTACAACCAGAAATGAGACTCAAAATCATCTTTTCTTTGAATATCATTATTCTCAGTCATTTTAACAATTCATTTCTTATGAGCAATAATTTTTTTTGAGGTTCTCACTTTTGTTGATAGTACATGTTTTAGATAGTTTTTTATTAACTGTTCATATTATTGCTCGTTTCATTTGAAAAGAGAAAGTTCTAGAGTTTTTATTAATTATATTACGACTAATGATTTATTCATTCAAAATATTCGTGAGGCCATAAGACTGAAGAGTAGGAGATGAAAATTTAGGGAGGAGCATGATTTCACCATTAAAGAGCTGTATAAATATTGATTGATGGTTTTACGAATGTTGGAGGTGTTGATGTTTTGATTCTTTAATCTTTTTTATATTTTTGTCTTGATTATATTTTGATACTTTGATTATAATATTGTACTATTTTACTTGATGAATAAAATTGAGTGTGCCGTTAATTTTAAAAAAAATTTGGTCGACGTGGATAAATCAATTATAATTAAATTCCAATCTCTGAATAATTAGATTTAACTAACCAAATTAAAATTTAATTTGATTTAAACAACCCAATTATGAATAGATTAAAATTCAGTTATTATTTAGAGTTTGGTTATAAACAAACATTCACATCTAATATGTATAATATCATGTTATTTCAAACAAGTATGTTGTACATTCGAGCATGCCAACACTAATTTCAATAATGTACATAGTAAAATCAGAATATTAGTCTTTTTTTTTGGTACTTGAGAGCAAGCCTCGATAGTATAAAAAATCATTTAAATAAAAAAAAATTAATAAGAAACTTCAGTAATAATTAAATATTATAAAATTTAAAAAGAATCCAAAGGGTAAAGCAAAACATGGGACCATTGTAGAGGCCATAAAGACAGTGTATGAAGAAATTTTAGCTACATGAGAAATTGAAAGTCACAAATAAAACTGAAAAAGATTAAAGTGTTTTCCAACAACCGTCTAGAGATTTCTTGTTCAACAACAAATCAATAGGATGGAGAGGAGAGAAGTAGAACATAGAGCTTACTCAAGTAGAAGGTCTTTTTTTTCTAGAAAATAAAAAATCGCTTGATTTGTAGATATTTTCGGCCATTTAAGTTGTTTATAAAGTAAAAATGAACTTATCATTACTTAAACTAAAAGGCAAATTCAAGTGTTTGACAAAACATATTAAAGAAGTCATCATAATTCAGATAAGGTATGAAAACAGGCTCTTTTAGGTGATTGCTTTCAAAAGTGGTGTCACGCTGTGTGAACATCAGAGAGAGAAACACGAATAAATAATAGGTCCTAGAACAACAAAAAAGGTATGAGAATATTTTCTTAGTTACAAGTTTGGTATGGCAAAAGCAACAACTGTTATTAATACTTAATATCAATATAGTAAGATTAGAGAAGCCATCCAATAAGTAGAGCAAAGTATAGATAGAGAATCAAATATCAAAATTTTTGCATCAGATAAACTAAAGCCTTGTGACAATGTGAGTGCCAGAGTAGTATGAATGTTCAAATAATTGAAAATCTGAGTTTTATTGACCACCCATTTAATTGGATCCTAAATATTAGAAATATTGGGATATCATTTATGATAACAATCATCTAGCTATTATGTAGACTGTATAACTTTATTTGAGATCCTAAATGAACTTGTTAATCATAGAATTTGTATTTAACAGGAGAATTTATTAGACATCAAGAATGAATAGATCAGTGATCTACCCTACAACCAAGGGTCCTAGTAAGAACTTATATTATTGTCATTTGATAAGTTCTAAGATAGTTTCTCGTTGAATAAAAGAGCTTACTTAATAAGTTTTATTAAATATTAAGAAGCTTGGGAGTAGTCATTTTTTCCATAATGAGCAAAGACATTGCACCACAAAGTACACAAGATGTGGTTCCTAAAAAATCTCTATATAAGGGCATAATTGAAGTCATGAGAGATGGTGGTGATGCGGGTGAAGCTTACTCCACCATAGGCTTTAGGTTTGTACGTAGGTTTTATCTCAAGAGATAAAGTGAAGCTTATGAGAGGAGTTAAAACTATGGTATCAAAATTTAGCACATTGTTGATTGGTTGTATTAAAGCAAATTTTGGGGCATTTGTAAGGCTCATATCCAACATGGGAAGTAGTTCTAAATAAAAATTTTAATAAACTAAAGTTTTCTAGTAAAAGATAAAACGTTATCCTCCAAACATTAATTTAGGTAATAAATATATGAAGAATGGGTCGGAAGTCTAAAGAAGATTTTTGAGGAAATAGTAAGTTCAAGGTACCTCCACCATTGGGATGCCAATTATTAAATTAAGTTATTTAGGATAGCACTTTGACGAGTTGTTCGAATTCGGAGCATAAGCATTCCAAAAGGCAATGACAGTGTTCTTGAGGTTGGTGAGATTATGAGCATTTATTTTACCAAACATTAACATGTCATGAGCATATAGAAGATTAGAGATTTTTTTTAATATAATGTTCCTAAAAGGGGCTCTTATTGTTCTATTGTCAAGTAAATTAGAGAAAGCATCCATGATACATGAAAGAGACAAGAGAATGGTGTGTAGTTTTGTTTAAGACTAGAAAAGAGTTGAAATGTACTGTCTGTGCATCACTAATGCATATAGAATAATGAATTACTTAACTATATGCCTTTATCCAATCTATAAAAAACAGAGAAGCCCTTTTGTGTCATTCTATTAAGAAAAAATATTCAATCAACAATTTTCGAGGCTTTAAACAAAAAATTAACTAGAAAAAATATAATATTTTTTTAAAAAATAAATTTTAGAGTTAAAGATTGACATTTAATTGATGAAAAAGCCAAGTCACAACTTTTTAACAAAAAAAAAATCATGAGAAGAATTTAATATTTGACAGCTAGATGCCAGAAACAAAATAACTTAATACAACATTACATGACAAAAATACTAAAGTTACAAAATATAATTGAAGTATAAAATAATTCATAATATATTGAATAAAATAAATAATAACATCTTTAAGATAATGAGTTCTAACATACTTTATGATTTATGTTTTATTATTCAACGAAAATTAACAAAAAAGAATGGCCACAATCTCACAAGAAAAATAAATTAAAGCTAGTTAGTGGATGTTTGTTGCTCAACCTCTTTGCAAATTAGAGAAATTAGAGCAAGCACATGAAATGATAAGAAAAAATGTGGGAAAAACATTATGCATCCATTATTTATGCATAAAAAGAGAAACAAAGGTTTTCTAAAAGATAGAAAAAGCATATAATGAGCAATAATTGACATAGAAGAAATAAAACCATCCCAATAATTAAATAGAATCTTTATTATCCAAACTATGAATCAATAGAAAGCATGCAGAAAAGTATATGAATAAAGAAACCCATTACAAACCCTAAATGGCTAAACCATAATTCTAATTATCAATAGTAGCCATAGCCAAAACCTTTTCAACTTGCATTTATGTGATATATGGAGTATAGCAGCGTGGAAAAAAAAGGAAAAAAAAAAAGATAGTATAAATTTTATTTGTAGATAGTTTTTATGGATCCATCTACTGGATTGTTAATATGATAATATTTTCTTAAAAAAAAGTCTCATTTTATTTATATGAATCGATGGAAGCTATATATACATATTTTAGAGAAAATTATTTGATCATTTTGGGCATTCACAGACATGCTGCATAATTTTTATCTATTTACATTTCTAATATCTAAACATTCACATTTACATGCATAAAACTACAATTTTGAACATTACATTAAAATACTAAAATTACTAGTTTTTTAAAAGTGGATGCATGTTTTTATGCTTAAGTTTCCAACACCAAATTATTTTAAATGTATATATCTTATGTATCTCGGAATGTATGTAGATTTACACTACTTAGGTTTGATTTGGGACGATAGATAGAAGTAGAGGATGATAAACTCTCGAAGTGGTTTTAAAAGTGGCTAAATAAAGCAAAATGACTTACATGGACTATAATATGGCATTGTATCCCTCGATGTAGCCCATTGCGTCATTGAAATATTAGATTGAATGATGACAACTTATTTGCCTTTATGAATAAACATAAGTGATGGATTTGTCAAATTAAGTTGAGCTAATAGATTCATTGTGTTGCTAATGTGTACTCTTCCTGGATATATTCAAAACATTCCTCATTTTGTCCTATTTTAACAGTAGTTAGATGACAACTGATTTTTGGCAGTTAGTAGTGAATCTTGGCCACATTCAATATGTTGATATCGTTGTTGATCTGGTGTGACAATTTCTTTATATACAATTTCAAATTTTGGATGTTAGATATCAAATTATATAGAAGTTGTGCGACATATATGTAGACATCAATTTTATATTTTATTTGAATTTATGAGGGGAATGAAACTATACTCAAATCACGAAGTGGTGACTATTGTGTTACTTTTAATTATCATGATTCATAGATGTTTAAATTTATATTTTTTAGTATTTAATTTATTTTAAAAGCTCATAACTGTTTTTAAACATTTAAATAAATAATACATATGATTGAACATAAACTTTTTAAGAGATTTGAATGGTTAAAAAATGTATCATTTTTTGAAATGGCAAATGTTTAAGTCCAAATTTTAATTAAAACAAGAGGGAAGTTTCGCTTGGACANAACCATCCCAATAATTAAATGGAATTCTTATTATCCAAACAATGAATCAATAAAAAGCATGCAGAAAAGTATAGGAATAAAGAAACCCATTACAAACCCTAAATGGCCAAACCATAATTCTAATTATCAATAGTAGCCATAGCCAAAACCCTTTTCAACTTGCATTTATCTGATCAATGGAGTATAGCAGCGTGAAAAAAAAAGTCAGAAAAAAAAAGATACTATAAATTTTATTTGTAGATAGTTTTTATGGATCCATCTACTGGAGTGATAATATGATAATATTTTCCTTAAAAAAGTCTCATTTTATTTATATGAATCGATGGAAGCTATATATACATATTTTAGAGAGAATTATTTGATTATTTTGGGGCACTCACATACATGCTGCAGGATTTTTATCTATTTACATTTCTAATATCTAAACATTCACATTTACATGCATAAAACTACAATTTTTAACGTTACATAAAAATACTAAAATTACTAGTTTTTTAAAAGGGGATGCATGTTTTTATGCTTAAGTTTCCAACACCAAATTATTTTAAATGTATATATCTTATGTATCTCGGGATGTATGTAGATTTACACAGGTAAGATTTGGGACAATAGATAGAAGTAGAGGATGATTAACTCTCGAAGTGGTTTTAAAAGAGGCTAAATACAACAAAATGACTTACATGGACTATAATATGGCATTGTATCCCTCGATGTAGCACATTACGTCATTGAAATATTAGATTGAATGATGACAACTCATTTGCCTTTATGAATAAACATAAGTGATGGATTTGTCAAATTAAGTTGAGCTAATAGATTCATCGTGTTGCTAATGTGTACTTCTTTTTGAATATATTCAAAACATTCCTCATTTTATTCAAAACATTCCTCATTTTATCATATTTTAACAGTAGTTAGATGCAGCTGATTTTTGGCAGTTAGTAGTCCCATTCAGTATGTTGATATCCTTGCTGATCTGGTGTGACAATTTCTTTATATCCAATATCAAATTATATAGAAGCTGTGTGGCATATATGTAGATATTAATTTTATATTTTATTTGAATTTATTAGGGGAATGAAACTATACTCAAATCACGAAGTGGTGACTGTTGTGTTACTTTTAATTATCATGATTCATAGATGTTTAAATTTATATTTTTTAGTATTTAATTTATTTTAAAAGCTCATAACTATTTTTAAACATTTAAATAAATAATACATATGATTGAACACAAACTTTTTAAGAGAAATGAATGGTTAAAAACTATATCATTTTTTGAAATGGCAAATGTTTAAGTCCAAATTTTAATTAAAACAAGAGGGAAGTTTCGCTTGGACAAACAAGCATGGTAAGAGCTGCCAAGGTGAATGCATTGGACAATAGCTCACCACAAAATTCTAATCACCAAGATCTCAAAAGCCTAACACATTGGCTAAGAACCTAAAAAACTTTGTGACTAATTATTCAAATGTAAGGAAGATGAAAAAAGATATAACTTTAATTTAGAGAGTCAAAGGTAAAGCAAGGCTTAAAACTCATATAGTCTATAAAAATTGTTGTCGAATGCTACTTCTACCTAGAACCTGTTATTTGTTATAAAAGATTTTATCTATTCATAGCTTGCTAATACGACATGGAGTGTTTTCATCACCGATCAAAAACTATAGATAAGCGTATTATGTGATTGTGCATGTGAATTTTGTTTCGACAAGTGTGAGGTCACTCAAGCCTTATAAAGGTTTCAAACGAGTGAGCTTGCCATAGCCATATCCAAGCAAAAATTCTTAATTTTGAGTTCAATTAAGCAAAGTCATCAAGTCTCACTAAACCAGATTATGGTAGCATGATTACTTGCTCAACTCATTTATGGAACCCGATCTCTAAAGCTGACTTTTATAGATCTTTCATCCCACTCAGGATAACTACTTGCCAGGTGAAATTAAAAAGTGACTTTACTAGAGTACAATATTTATTTGAAAACTACTAATACATTGAAGCATGTTATTTATTTACTAATTATTTTTAAATACAGTCTTTACTATATAATTCAATGTTTATTCTTATCTGTAAATAGTGTTATACTACATAAAATCTTTGGCATATGACTTGTCCATTTGACAATAAAAATTATCTCAAAGCGATTACGCACACACACTCTCTCTCTCTCTCCCATTCTCTTATTGCTTAGTTATTCTTATCAATAAAATTTTGATGTTTTGCATGACAATATTAGATTCAATATGAACTTACAATTGAACATCACCATGTCATAACACTATAAAAACATTCACAGTATAAAAATTATAAATCCCGTTGATTAAGAAGTGATTGTGATAACTAGAACTAAATGATATCTCCCAAATTTTGGAGTATAAAATGTCAAAATAAAGATTGCTCTCATAATGACACCTTGGAAATGATAAGACATGCAAATAAGATTAATACATCTTCAACAAATCTCCATCTTCGAACACGATTCTCTGAGGCATGACATAGATCTCGAACCCGTTTTTTAAGCAGGAAATATTTAAATCTCGATAAAAGCTTATTCAAAATCTGATCTCAACAAACTTACAATCAAACTGATTGACTCAACAAGAAGAAACACAATATTACCAAAACTAGTCCAATCCAAGTTAAATGAAAGTAGAATCAAGTCATTCAACCACTCTTGAAAGTTTTCCAGATATATTTAGAAGTTTAAAAGAGTGTCGAATATACAAAACCTATAGTCGAATCAAGCGTCTCGACAAAACAAATCCAACGAGCCCAATATTGCTCAATTCCGACATTATTAATGTACTTAAATGTCCATAAAACGTTGTTTGATCGAATGAAGCTCTCCATACCGTTCGATTAAGGTGCTTCATATTTGTGCATTAATTGCACCCAAAACTCTATAAATAGAGCCTCACCCATCTCATAAAAGGAAGCTAGAAGCTTGAGAGAGAACTTAAAGCTTTGAGAAACAGCTCAAGTGCAGCATCACCCCTATCACCGTTGATCGCCGACGACCGCCGTTGACCTGCCACAAGTTTTCTAGCACACAAGTTTTCTAGCACGCATCAAAGATAGACAAGAAGCTAAACTAAATAAACAATGCAGGGGTAATAAAATGCTGAGTAAGGGATCTATTGCCTAAATATAAAGGCGAACTCAAGAATATGAGGAATGAGCTCCTGTGACTTGGCAGTGAATAATTGCTACTTTGTACTTGATAGTCTATAACCATCAGCTTAGAAAATCTAAATTTAAAATAAGAAAATTTCGCATAGACAGCACCCAATTTTTTTGCATTTACATTTCTCACACTCAAATTTTAATTTTTACACCCTAAGCACCCTAACCAATGTATGAAATGGTAAATTATACTATTTTCATCTTTTCATACATAAGAGAAGATGCTCTATATGAACTTTATGTGTGAGATAAATAAATACATAGTATTGGTCGCTCTGTATGTTGATTCTCCTTCAAAATATCCAACCAAAAACATATGAAATTTTGTTCTTATTTGATTAATTAGAATACTTTCTACTTTATTTTGTTGCCTTAACAACTTCCAATCGATCAACCGGTCTTATATTTCAGATTTGCAATTGAATCGAAGACTGATTTATCTTTCTCTGCCTTACTAATCATCCGTTTTCATCCTCAACTTTTTAATAATTAGAATACAAAACCCGTACCGGATTATAAAGTAATACGAGTTTTACATAAATACCAGCCAATTCTTAAAATAATAAAACTAGGTTTTTTTTATCTTGTATGTCCCCGCTATTTGTAGGGGTGTAAACGAACCGAACACGGACGAACAGAGCTTGTGATTGTGTTCGGTTTGTTTGAAATTTAATTTGTTTGAAATAAACTCGTGTTTGAAATTGTTTGTGAAGTCAATGTTCGTGTTCGTTTCCTAACAAACGAGCAGAGCACGAGCCGAACACGAGCTGTTCGAGAGCAACGAGCCAGTTTGACATTTCTAATATTAATATATATAAATAATATATTATATTAATTATATNTGAACTAAGCCAGCTTCCATCGCACCCTTTCTTGAGATTTCCTTATTATTATTATTATTATTGACGAGTCACGTGATATTTGCAGCAGGAATTCTTTGCCCATTCCAAAATGGCAGCTAATGTTGATGTCTACTCTGTTGACCCTTTAATGCTCGGTGATCAAAGTCTTATTAACAAATAACTAATATTTATTAGGGTGTGTTTCTTGTGGTGGGATTTTAGCTTCGATCAAGCCTATAAAACAATACTGGACAACATTTCTTTTATTATTGGGGAAAAAATGTGTCATGATACTTCGATATATATTTCATGAAGATGTTATTTTTTTTTATATATGTAATTGTATGGAGAAAAAGCATTGGCATGAATCTCAAGGAGATCTAACGACACAGACAAGACGGGTTGTGTCAACAGAGAGCTCGCTAATAGGAGACTTGAACGTCCATGCTTTCAATCAAAAACATCGAGAACAAAATTAACCAAAGGCATCCAAACGGCCCAAGCCTAAGTTGTTTGATCGTTCGTCAAATATAGAGGAATCCAGGACATCACCGCAATGGAACCAACCCAGGGGGAAAAGCTAATCCCTCGGGTCTTACGATTCCCTAAGAAGTATTTATTAGCCTCCTCGAGCATCATCAAGAGTCGATGTGATGATCTCAATCATCTCCCAAGATCTATCTGTCCAAAAGCAACTACTTATTGTATTACATTGATTCACCCTCTGCTCGATAGCTTAGCTCCGACCAGTCGAGGAGAGCATCTTTTTAGGGATTGAAAATCTACGGTCAAACTTGATCAGCCGATCAACTCACTTCGTTGACCAAGTCAACCTTGTCAGCCTTTTATCAGAAAGAATCTAGACAACAAGCAACATCAAACCTAGCCTATAGATAATTTTACTAGACAGATCAAGCAAATCAACAGGCCTCTCTACCTTAGTTGACTGGTAGAGCCTGCCAAAGGCTCGCCAATTTAACCAGCCGAGCTGGGCCCATATATATTCGCACATTGTACCTCTTTCATCTATGAAAAGGGCATCATTCTATGAATAAAGAGACACACTTCCTCTAAATTAGTGTCCATTTATCTCTATTTCTGGTCTTAGAATCTATTCCTTAAGTGTGATTCAAGAACAAATCCTGATTCAGCCGCAAGTATTAATTTTAAAACAAATTCATTAGTTTTGAAATCCATTTCATTATACAATTTTAGAGAGATATACCTCTTTCAAAAAGGTCTGCAAAAAAAGAATTGTGTCAGATCTTGACAATTTTGTTCAAGATAGCCATTAATTTTGGATTTGCTTTGAAATGGGTCTAATATTATTCACTTATAAATTACTTTTATCTCAAACTTAACATGGGTTTAAGAGTTCTTAATAATTGTAATGCAACTGAGTTTGAAATTTTTTTAGCTTAATTTAAAATTAGTGTTAGAAATAATGAGAGAATTTGGGTTGCATTCATGTTAAATTAAACTCAATAATTTTAGGCACATTTTTTATTAAGAGAATGCGTGAGTACTTTTTTTTTCTTCCTTGAAAAGGTGAGTAGTTTTTTTCCTGGAAAATAAGGAAAAAACAAACCGGCTAGTTTGGCTGTGAATCAACTATGTTCCGGTCCGGTCAGCCTGCTGGAACATCCCAATCTTCAAACTAGTGAGATCCAACAGTTTAATTGATGAACAATTGAACTAGTCCAGATTCTATAAAATTGTCCAGTTTACTTTTTGTCCTTCGTCAAATCAATTTTAAGAAAAAAAAAATAAGTTCACTAGTATTTGAGATTATGATTTTGTCATTCCACGTGCTAATTTTTAATTATAAGAATTGTTGAATTTAGATCTGTCTAATCGTACCCAAGTGATAGAGCGTAGGGACTGAGGGGGAGAAAGAGAGGGAGAGAGGGAGAGAGAGAGAGACTTGCCTAGTAGGTGCGAATGAGGTGTTCTCGAGGCTCTTAGACCCATTTTAATTCACTTAAATAGTTGGGTTACAAAAGAGGGGAAAATGAGAGAATTCTCATTACATGAGGGGTTGAGAGAAAGTTCTCAATACATGTCATGATCCTTCTATTTATAGATAGTGAAACGATAATACAATATTACATAACTACCGTTATCTTAAGGTGTGTGGTACATGTTATTCTCATCTTCTTATCTGGACTGTTAAATTGTCTGGAGATTCGTGTAGATCATTGTTAGGTGTACAAGAACAAATTTCTTAATACATGCATTTTTTTATAAGGATTGCCTCTTTTTTTTTAACATTGTTTGATTGCCTTTTCCATTCAAAGGCCTTTGTATTAGGGTTAAAAATAAAATTTAAAAAGAGTTGAGTTAAATTAACTTGATTTCAATTTGGCTGTAAAAAGCTTTAAAATTATTAGATTTGATGCATGTCGGAAGATTCACAACAGGAGAGTAATAAATTAGCATCTCTACATTGTATGAAAAATCTATCATGCACTTGGGTAATTAATGTGCCATGTAGGAGCACCTCAATTTTTAAGTGGAAAACTCTAGAATTGGAAATAAACACGGGGCCTAGCCTATTTGAAGTAATTCACTATATAATTATGAGTACATATGCCCACTTTTCACCTAAGTTAGTAAAGATGGAATTACGAAGTTAATGTACAACGATATTTAAGCAATAATAATCTTAAAGGGCTGAAAAAGCTGTAGTTTATTATTATGAAGGCAGTAATCTATATTGAATGTTGTAGACGGTAGTTGTAGTGACATCTTGTCGTAGATGATATTGTTGAAAGTCATAATAGTAGTTGGTCACGTGGGTCGTAGATCATTGCTTCAAAGTGTTGGTTTGCTACATAGACTGCAGTAGAGAGATACAAAAAAGTCAGTAGGTCGCAAAGGTCAGAGTTGGGAGTTATGTGAGTTTTGATAACATTCGTAAGCCGCAGAGGCTGGAGTTGGGAGCTCCATGAGCTGGGATAACATCTGTAGGACGTAGAGGCTGCATGAGCTGAGATAATGCCCGTAGGTTGTGAAAGCTAGATTTGGGAGCCATATGAGTTGTGATAACATATGTAGGTCATAGAGGCTAAAGTTAGGAACCACATGAGCTGAGGTAATGTTCGTAGGCCACAAATGTCGGAATTGGGAGCTTCATAGTTTGTTAAACATCGATAGGCAGCTAAGGCCAAAGTTTGGAGCCGCATGAGTTGATATATTATTTTTAAGCTACAGAGGCCAAAGCTGGGAGTCACATGAGCTAATTTAACATCCATATGTGATAGAGGCTATAGTTGGGAGCTAGGTGAGCTGCTGGAGAGAGCTTCATGAGTTGGAAGAAAGTCATGATATTCTATGTATGATAGTTGAAAGCAGCTATTGCGGGGTGAGCCATTGTATTGTTTTTTAGGTACATTGTTACAATATATGTGAGGCACATTATTACACTAATTTTGAGTTACATTGTTATGATATTAGTGNGACTTGGCTCGATTGGATCAGCTCAGTTGATAGGGTTCAGTCAGTTGATTCAGCTTGGTTGACTATCTTCAATCTTTAGTATGGAGTTTTTGGGTGTCGAAGATGCTTTATGGAACCGACTCTTCCATTGGGTCAACTATACCGTGGGATAGGCTACTTCGCGAGTTAGCTTTCCCTGCAATCAATGTTTCAGACGCTCTCTTGTCTTCTTTCCTATCGAATGGCTTTAAGCTTGAGTCGTTCGGTCACCTTCTTGTCCGCCTGTTGGTTGGGCTAGTTTTGGCCTTATGAGCTTGGCTAGTCTGGTTTGGTGGTATTTTGATCCGATAAATTTGTCCTCTATAGCTATGTTTGTATAAAATATAGCTGTTAAAATTGTTTTTTTTTTAATTATCTCAAGATTTAATTTTGGCCACATACAATGTCAAAGCATTTTTTAAGGTACATTTACAAACATGATACAAACCACCTAATTCCTTTTATCTACAGATCTAACACCTTTTTTTTATTATTTTTGCATTTATACGTATCACATAAAAAACATTGTCATTTTTTAATTAAAAAAATAAAATACATCCTTTTGTGGTATGTATGTAAAAAATAAATTTCGGTTTTAGATATATAAAAATGCTTATGAATTGAGTGTTATCTTTGTAAACCTTTATTTTTAAGTTTTCGTATAGTGTTGGATTCTAAATTGTCTTTTGTGAACATGTCCCGAGATTCTAGGATTGAGTGAAAAAAGAAAGAAAGATAATATAGCAAGTCAGGAGTTTTTTGTAGAGAAAGTAGGTGAAAAGTCCTTGCCTTCGTATTTTTATCTCATATTTATAGATGTGTGCTTTGTACAATTACATAAAGGAACGAGCAATTATGGAATCCTCACTTAATATAATTGATGTTATGACTAATCGTATGGATTTATTTTCATATATGTATTGCAATTTGAGTTTCAACACGGAGGTAACTGCTGTCCCACTTGCTTGAATTCGGCCGACTGAGTGTTGATCGCGCCATGAGTTGGTCGACTGTAGCACTCGGTTGAGTGTCAATCTCGTCCTTCATGATAAAGGCAGGTCGATCGCTTAGCCATGATCAAAGACTCTCTCTTGTGCCCCCATCAATTGAGACTATCAACGTGATCTGTCTTTTGAATCTCTCACAAAGGTGTCTCGATCGATTCTTAACCACGTGGTTGACAGAAGGGTGGTAGTGCTCATTGATTGTCTGGCTGTCGTCTTGGCCTTTCGAATGCTATAAAATTTATGCTGACAGTTGTGGTATATATATNGCCCCCATCAGTTGAGACAATCAACGTGATCTGTCTTTTGAATCTCTCACAATGGTGTCTCGATAGATTCTTAACCACATGGTTGACAGAAGGATGGTAGGGCTCCTTAAAATTTTTGCTGACAGTTGATGTGTATATATATAGATATTTATTTACATTATTTTAAATTTAGAATAGACATTAAACTTTAGAAGTCAACGTCTTATTTTTTTACTAATATGCAAAATATCATCTACATATAGAGTACTAGAAACTTTAATACTTACAAATCGAGCACTCAAGTGATTTTTTTAAACTATGAAATTATTGATACATTTACGAAGCACTTTGATTAAAACATTGATAATTTGATAAAAATGAAATCATATATAAGTTAGGGTTTTATCATAAAATTTGATATTTTAGCAAAAATTTAAAAAACAATTGAAAAATAGTGCTTGATTTCTAAATCGAAATTATATATATATATATATATTTAATTTAATGAGAGTAAAACTCAAGTTTCCTCTTAAGCCGTTAAGCCGTGGGCTTTCTTAAAGGTATCTATCTATTTTATCAAATGTGAGAAACATGCTGTGCTTTTGCAATAAATGCTGATTTAATTAATCATTAGAACTAAGCCAGCTTCCATCGTACCCTTTCTTGAGATTTCCTTATTTTTATTATTATTATTGACGAGTCACGTGATCTTTGCAGCAGGAATTCTTTGCTCATTCCAAAATGGCAGCTATGTTAATGTCTACTCTGTTGACCCTTTAATGCTCGGTGATCAAAGTCTTATTAACAAATAATAAATATTTATTAGGGTGTGTTTCTTGTGGTGGGATTGTAGCTTCGATCAAGTCTATAAAACAATAATGGATAACATTTCTTTTATTATTGGGGAAAAAAATGTGTCGTGATACTTTGATATATATTTCATGAAGATGTGCCTGCATTAGTGCAATATTTTTTTTTATATATATATGTAATTGTATATAGAAAAAGTACTGGCATGAATCTCAAGGAGATCTAATGACACAGACAAGACGGGTTGTGTCAACAGAGAGCTCGCTAATAGGAGACTTGAACGTCCATGCGTTCAATCAAAAACATCGAGAACAAAATTAACCAAAGACATCTGAATGGCCCAAGCCTAAGTTGTTTGATCGGTCGTCAAATATAGAGGAATCCAGGACATCCCCGCAATGGAACCAACCCAAGGGGAAAAGCTAATCCCTCGGGTCTTACGATTCCCTATGAAGTATTTATTAGACTCCTCGAGCATCATCAAGAGTTGATGTGATGATCTCAGTCATCTCCCAAAGATCTATCTGTCCAAAGGCGACTACTTATTGGATTACATTGATTCACCCTCTGCTTGATAGCTTAGCTCCGACCAGTCGACGAGAGCATCTTTTTAGGGATTGAAAATCTACGGTCAGACTTGATCAGCTGATCAACTCACTTCGTTGACCAAGTCAACCCTGTCAGCCTTTTATCAGAAAGAATCCAGACAACCAGCAACATCAAACCTAGCCTATTGACAGTTTACTAGACAGATCAAGCAAATCGACAGACCTCTCTACCTTAGTTGACCGGTAGCACCTACCAAAGGCTCGCCAATTTAATCTGCCGAGTTGGACCCATATATATTCGCACATTGTACCTCTTTCATCTATGAAGAGGGGATCATTCTATGAAAAAAGAGACACGGTTCCTCTAAATTAGTGTCCATTTATCTCTATTAATGGTCCTAGAATCTATTCCTTAAGTGTGATTCAAGAACAAATTTGGATTCAGCCGCAAGAATTAATTTTAAAACAAATTCATTAGTTTTGAAATCCACTTCATTATGCAATTTTAGAGAGATATACTTCTTTCAAAAAGGTCTGCAAAAAAAGAATTGTGTCAGATCTTGACAATTTTGTTCAAGATAGCCATTAATTTTGGATTTGCTTTGAAATGGGTCTAATATTATTCACTTATAAATTACTTTTATCTCAAAGTTAACATGGGTTTAAGAGTTCTAAATAATTGTAATGCGACAGAGTTTGAAAATTCTTTAGCTTATTTTAAAATTAGTGTTAGAAATAATGAGAGAATTTGTGTTGCATTCATGTTAAATTAGACTCAATAATTTTAGGCACATTTTTTATTAAGAGAATGCGTGAGTACTTTTTTTTTTTCTTCCTTGAAAAAGTGAGTAGTTTTTTCCTGGAAAATAAGGAAACAACAAACCGGCTAGTTTGGCTGTGAATCAACTATGTTCCGGTTCGAGCAGGACCGGTCAGCCTGCTGGAACATCCCTATCTTCGAACTAGTGAGATCCAACAGTTTAATTGATGAACAATTGAACTGGTCCAGATTCTATAAAATTGTCCAGTTTACTTTTTGTCCTTTGTCAATCAATTTTAAGAAAAAAAAAAATTTAAGTTCACTAGTATTTGAGATTATGATTTTGTCATTCCACGTGCTAATTTTTAATTATAAGAATTGTTGAATTTAGATCTGTCTAATCGTACCCAAGTGATAGAGCGTAGGGACTGAGGGGGAGAAAGAGAGGGAGAGAGGGAGAGAGAGAGAGACTTGCCTAGTAGGTGCGAATGAGGTGTTCTCGAGACTCTTAGACCCATTTTAATTCACTTAAATAGTTGGGTTACAAAAGAGGGGAAAAGGAGAGAATTCTCATTACATGGAGGTTGAGAGAAAGTTTTCAATACATGTCATGATTCTTCTATTTATAGATAGTAAAACGAGAAAATACAATATTACATAACTACCGTTACCTTAAGGTGAGTGATACATGTTATTTTCATCTTTTTATCTGGACCGTTAAATTGTCTGGAGATTCGTGTAGATCATTTTTTGGTGTACAAGAACAAATTTCTTAATACATGCATTTATTTTTATAAGGATTGCCTCTCTTTTTTTTAACATTGTTTGATTGCCTTTTCCATTCAAAGGCATTTGTATTAGGGTCAAAAATAAAATATAAAAAGAGTTGAGTTAAATTAACTTGATTTCAATTTGATTGTAAAAAGGTTTAAAATTATTAGATTTGATACATGTCGGAAGATTCACAGCATGAGAGTAATAAATTAGCGTCGCAACATTGTATGAAAAATTTTTCACGCACTTGGGTAATTAATGTGCCATGTAGGAGCAGCTCAATTTTTAAGTGGAAAACTCTAGAATTGGAAATAAACACGGGGCCTAGCCTATTTGAAGTAATTCATTATATAATTATGAGTACATATGCCCACTTTTCACCTGAGTTAGTAAAGATGGAATTACAAAGTTAATGTACAACAATATTTAAGCAATAATAGTCTTAAAGGTCTGTAAAAGCTATAGTTTATTATTATGAAGGCAGTAATCTATATTGAATGCTATAGATGGTAGTTGTAGTGACATCTTGTCGTAGATGACATTGTTGAAAGTCGTGATAGTAGTTGGTCATGTGGGTTGTAGATCATTGCTTCAAAGTGTTGGTTTGCTACATAGACTGTAGTAGAGAGATACAAAAAAGTCAGTAGATCGCAAAGGTCAGAGTTGGGACTTGTGTGAGTTTTGATAACATTCGTAGGCTGCAGAGGCTAGAGTTGGGAGCTCCATGGGCTAGAATAACATCTGTAGGACGTAGAGGCTGCATGAGCTGAGATAATGTTATATGTCATAAAGGCCAAATTTGGGAGTTGCATAAGATGAGATAATATTCATTGATCGCAGAGTTTAGATACATGAGCTAAGATAACTTATGTCAGTTGTAATGGCTGGAATTGGGAGTTGTATGAGCTGAGATAATGCCTGTAGGTTGTAAAAGCTAGATTTGGGAGCCATATGAGTTGTGATAACATATGTAGGTCATAGAGGCTGGAGTTAGGAGCCACAAGAGCTGAGGTAATGTTCGTAGGCCACAAATGTCGGAATTGGGAGCTTCATAGTTTGTTAAACATCGATAGGCATCTAAGGCTAAAGTTTGGAGCCGCATGAGTTGAGATATTATTTTTAAGCTACAGAGGCCAAAGTCGGGAGTCACATGAGCTAATTTAACATCCATATGTGATAGAGGCTATAGTTGGGAGCTAGGTAAGCTGCTGGAGAGAGCTTCATGAGTTGGAAGAAAGTCACTATATTCGATGTATGATAGTTGAAAGCAGCTATTGCGAGTGAGCCATTGTATTGTTTTTGAGGTACATTGTTACAATATATGTGAGGCACATTATTACACTAATTTTGAGTTACATTGTTATGATATTAGTGTGCCTCATTGCACAGTGCACTAGAAGAAGTACTGCTCCATCAGGTGCTTCACTATTTTGCAATGTGCATTGGGATATTGCAGCATGTGTTGTAACTCCGCAAGGGATGTCACCTCAAAACCAAGTGGTGGTCGATGGTGATGGACCACAGCTAGCGAGCAGTAGTCAAGACGATGGTCGACAGTGGCAAGGGTGTGTGGCGTTCACCGGACCTTTGATGTAGAACATGTGGGTTCAACTCATTATCCTCTGAGCTTCAAATTCCTAGTTCAAATTCTATGGCCCCTTTTAAGTGTAGGTTAGGCTCAAGTCATAGAGTATGGGTGAGGCTTTCCTGCAAATAAGGAAGAAATTTAGGTCACTCGATTGCATGCCCGGGAGAGGTTCTTTTGTTCAGACAAAATTTGATGGACATTTAATGTCTTAATGATGTCAGGATTGAGTGATCTTCTACTCATTAGATTTGCCATGTCGAGACGCTTGATTTAACTTTAAGCTTGTCATATTTGGGGTTCATTTGACTTTCCAATTGGACCCATAAACTTCCATAAATGGCTTAATGGCTCGATATAGGCTTGATTTGACTCGGATTAGACCAACTTTAGTGTCATCAGGTCTGTCTCATTGAGCCTTTCAGTTTGACTATAATTTTACAAAAATTGGAGTTATAGAAGATTTTTAATTGAAGTTTGAACGTTACTTTTAAAAAAAATTATCTTGAGATTCATACTACTCTTTGAAAGCCGTGCTGGATGATAAATTTTTTTTGATGTTGTATCAAGATTTATTTTAAGGACGTGATATTTAATGTTAATTAATTGCCATGGTTAATATTTTAGAGTAAATTCAATTATTTTTATTATTATATTTGAGCCATGGTTAATATTTTGATCTAAATTTTCTCGTAAGAAATTTTATTTTTGATGAGCTTGGTTGAATAAAAGGCTTGATGATGGTTGTTAAACTTTTTAAGAGGAATAATTGGAGAGGAAAATACTATGAGAGATGACCAAGGTTCGTTTGGGGTAGCGGTGCAGCATCGCACCGCAGTTTTGCGCGTTTGGATATACTGCATTTTAACAATTTTTTTAAAAAGCTGTCGCATAAATCAGCGTTTTCTCAACGGTTCTAGTGAGGTGCAGTAACAGTTTTCTAGCTGCGGTCTGACTTTTTTTTTAAGAAAAAAATTATAATAACCACCTCAGCTTTTTACAACATCAAATTATTCTTCAACGGCTTCACAATTACTTCTTAATAAGTTGTAGTTGCTTCAAACAAACCCTGATTAAAAAAAAAATTAATATGCATGTGAAGTTACCAAAATTTGTTCTTTAACTTATTTAGGGAAGACATGATCACAAAATTATGACTAATTACTTGATCTCTTATGATCATAGTATATATAATGGAGAATGATGAAAGTATTTTCGCGACAGTGGTCAAATAACAACAATCATTAGATAATGGTTATATGAGGAAGGGGTTGTGGCTGGATTAATGTTGTGGTGATGATAATTAAGCAATAATGATGTTTGGATAAATGGAATCTAGTGATAATAAATGGATAAAGATTTTACGATCGATAATAGTTGTACAGTAGCATTAAAATAACAGTGATTGTTGATGGTTATGATTAGACAGGACTTCAAACTTCTTTTAGATCTTTAAGCCCCCTTCAACTTCATGTCGTTGTTTTCATCTCGAGAAAAGTAGCACTCTTTATGATTTTAAGAGCATTATTCTATTATTTTGGCCAATATCTAAAACATACACCATTGGTTGACCCAAACTATATCTATAGATTTTATTTTGTTTAATAAACATTTAGCTGAATTATTAACTTTAAAATTAAATGATCTTAAGCTCATGAAATTATTTGTATTAAGACGCTCCATCCAATTGTAAGCTTGCATAATTTATATATTATTTGACCTATCAATCACTTAAATTTTTAATAACACTTCAATTGCTTTATTTAGGTCCATTGGAATGTGCTATTTAGCTAAAATATGGTTAATGACACCTTTATTACAAAATGTTCATGCATCATATGTTATTGCCCTTACTCCATTACTAAAAAAATAATAAAAACTAAGGAAAAAAAAAAAGACTTAAGCATTAAGCAATCTAGATGTATATTACAAAACGTCTGCTCGAAGCTGGAATTTTACGGTTTTACCCCTAAAGAGTCCCAGCACAACACTTACCTTGTCCCTAGTCAACTCGGTCTCTAACACTAGAAAAGCTGATTTTGACTTGATCAACATAAAGCTGTAGCCCCTTTTTTCTTACTTTTTAATAAGAGAAATATTAAGAGTAAAGTGTTAAAATAGTTTATATAAATATCAAAGTAGTCCTCGGTCTATTTAAATTGAAGTGCTATTAGAGTTAGGGGTGTCAATGATCCGAGCCGACTCGAGCTTGGTTCGTTAATGAGCTCACTAGCCGAGCTTATCGGGCCACGAGTTTGACCTAGAGCTCAAACTTGAGCTTATTTATCAAATGAGCTCAAGCTTTTCCTGGCCCGGCTTGTTGGCTTCTGAGCTGNGGAAAAAAAAGACTTAAGCATTAAGCAATCTAGATGTATTTTACAAAACGTCTGCTTGAAGCTGGAATTTTACGGTTTTACCCCTAAAGAGTCCCAACACAACACTTACCTTGTCCCTAGTCAACTCGGTCTCTAACACTAGAAAAGCTGATTTTGACTTGATCAACATAAAGCTGTAGCCCCTTTTTTCTTACTTTAAAATAAGAGAAATATTAAGAGTAAAGTGTTAGAATAGTTTATATAAATATCAAAGTACTCCTCGGTCTTTTTAAATTGAAGT
This sequence comes from Phalaenopsis hybrid cultivar, assembly GCA_002079205.1. Taxonomy (NCBI): domain Eukaryota; kingdom Viridiplantae; phylum Streptophyta; class Magnoliopsida; order Asparagales; family Orchidaceae; genus Phalaenopsis; species Phalaenopsis hybrid cultivar. The sequence continues at coordinate 58,113 of JXCR01133020.1, forward strand.
GCTATTAGAGTTAGGGGTGCCAATGATCCGAGCTGGCTCGAGCTTTGTTCGTTAATGAGCTCACTAGCCGAGCTTATCGGGCCACGAATTTGACCTGGAGCTCAAACTTGAGCTTATTTATCAAATGAGCTCAAGCTTTTCCTGGCCCGGCTTGTTGGCTTCTGAGCTGGCTCGATTAGCATACCGTTAGTCATTTTGATGGATTTTATGGTGAGCTATTTCACCATCCTCCTCCTCTGATCACAAATATCTTTTCTCATGAACTTGCGTAAAAATTAGGCTCATGAGTCCACTGCTACCACTACGAGCGGAACTCGAGCTTACTATTAAGACAGAAAAGCAAACTGACTCATTTACACTGACTAAAGCTCAATTTTTAAGTAAATAGAGGCTATTATGTCACTTCTAAAAATTGAGGGACACGAGATAACCATCAGCCTGAAAAAAGTCCACTTGTTTGTACTGTGGTCCTTTAGAGGAAGCTGTCGTCTTTTAATTTAGGGCCCATTTTCTAATGAGCTGTCACAACACATATTTTATTTTTCTGAAACTTCAAAAGAACACTTTAGGGATCGTGCAAACTTTATTATTTCAATAATTGAAAAGATAATAACAAGAAAGAAAATAGCTAACTTTATATGAAACAAAAGAATATTTGAAAATATGAAGATTTGCATGCATACAACTCAATTCCTATATAGGACCACTGGACCGAGCTCAACTGTTGAAGTAATCGGACCGCTCCAATCATCCAAATAGGTTGAATCGGGTCCACTCGCCGAAGTACCTTAATCGATCCATGTGTTGAAGTAGTTAGACCATCATGATCATCGAAACAAGTTCAATCCTGTCAAAAATAACATTCAATTAAATATAATAGTATTTTTTTTTTCAAAACAACTAATCGCCTGAGACAAAGGAGGATAGCCATCACATCGCCGATATTGAATTGTGCACCTGGGGAAGATCATGTCCTCATTCCAATAAAAATCACCATAAGAAGCTTGCCAAAAGAAGAAAAAAACATTGTATTTAATATTTTATCGAGAATAACCTTTCATGTATTAAAGGAAGAAAAGGGGAAAAAGGAGTACTTTTTTGGGGGCTGACTCTGTGTTCCCTCGCTCACTCAATCTCTCCCTTCTTCTGAAGAATCGAAGGCATTTTTCAAGTTAAAAAAAAAGAGTATTTATCCATCTCTTTCCTTCCCATTATCCCTTGATTAAACATATGCATTTATATATCTAATGGATAAACTTCAATCTTTATATTTATGTCACCTTACATATGCATGATGGTGTACTTTACCTTCTAAAAGTTATAATTGTGATATTTTTTATATGATATGAAAGATTTGGGTTTTAGTAACCAAAAAATAATAAAATTTAAGTTTTGACATGCAAATACTTAGGTATTGAGTGATATGTGTAAATGCCCACATTTAAATATGGAGAGAAGTCATATTTAATGTTCTTAGACCATTTATTGACACCATATGGTTCGTATTCATGTTATATTCAATTAAAAATCATAGATCTTCATTTTTTTTTTTTGGTCAATTTTAAGATTTTTTAGACCTACTTTGTCCTCAAAATTTCAGTCATCATCTTAGAAGGAAGTTCACATACAAATGTTCAGACTGAGTAAGATATCCAATCGGAGCACGATTCTACTACTTTTTCTGAAAAAGAAAAATCATTTGTACACTTTGTTACTGTAATCCCATAATTTTATTGTGCATCATCATAATCACTATTAAGATTACCAATATGATCAAGTTTGTCTGATTTTATCAAATTACCACTCCCTTTTTCTCTTGGACTCTTTAGTTAAAAAAGAAAACAAACATAAATAATATGCTACATTCTGGCCAATTAGAGTTCTTAATCACATGACTTTTAACTAATTAGATATTAGAATTCATTAAGTAATTCAGTCATGAATAATTAAAATTTATTATTAACATTGCAAATCACTTTAATGTTTCAAGACTATTTTTAAACTCATTTGATTCATAATTTATGATATTATAGAAAATATTACATCTTGATATCATATGTTCAGATGACAGCATGGATCACACCACGTCATTGTGCACACGATATGATGTGATCCACGCCATCGTTCGGACATCTGGAAGACGAACGTAATATTTTTTCTAGATGTTGAGGCGCTTCAATTATATTTTTTTTCAATGATCATTTCTTATAACCAAATGATTAATTTTTACTGTCGTGCTCTCTTAAAAAAATGATTTGTGTCCATCATTCATTGATGGAAATAAGCACAATATGATTGTTTGTTAGTTGCTTTTCTAAAGTCGCTTTAAGTATACTATAATTTGCCTTTGCACTATCAACTTGATGTATATTAATCATGCTATTCCAAATTTAATATCTACCTCATCCATTGATGTCTTGCAAATAGTCTAGAATTTTAGATATTCCTGAATCTTCACAAGTGGGCGGTATATACTGGAGTAGTCCTTGAGGCCAATAAAGCTTCAAAATCATCACTAAGCTTAGAATTTGGCCGAATAATATAAATTATGACTTGGAATAAATAAATTAAAATAATTAAGTTTTTCTACTCTTAATCTTTACAGAAAGCTATTATATGGCTTTTTTCTAATGAGAGAGCGACAGAACATATCAAACATGAAATGGTGAGTTTTATATTTCTCTTTTGGATAAAGTAAATATTATTATTTTTTAAAGATAATTAATTTGTGTGCTTTTATTTTGTTTTATATACTCAAAACAGTTAAAATTTGACTCGAGTGCTTTTAAAAACAAATTAATTTTTTTCAACTTAATAGGCATCATTAGTTTCAGATTAAAGCATAAGTAAAATCTAGCAAAATAAAAAATAAAAATGATCCCAAAAAACTCCTAAATTTGCGACTAATCATGATTTATGTAAATAAGTGATTTTATGTTTGAATCATGTCAACATGTCTCTGAGTAAGAAAAAAATATTACATTCGGAGTCTGGACGCAAGTTGCGTCCTGACAACGAAGGAGAAAAGAAAACGAACTTCAGTTGATCGGAACCGTTGTGTCTGGACTCTGGATGTAATATATATATATATATATATATANTAAAGATATTTAATTTGTGTGCTTTTATTTTGTTTTATATACTCAAAACAGTTCAAATTTGACTTGAGTGCTTTTAAAAACAAATTAATTTTTTTCAACTTAATAGACATCATTAGCTTCAGATTAAAGCATAAGTAAAATCTAGCAAAAAAAAAATGAAAATGATCCCAAAAGACTCCTAAATTTGCGGCTAATCGCGATTTATGTAAATAAGTGATTTTATGTTTGAATCATGTCAGCATGCCTCTGAGCAAGAAAAAAAAATGATGTTTGGAGTCTGGATGCAAGTTGCGTCCTGACAACCGAAGGAGACAAAAAAACAAACTCTAGTTGATAGCAACCGTTGTGTCTAGACTCTGGACGTAATATTTTTTATTATTATTATGACAACTCGGCTAACTCAGCAATGTGTATGTAGGAAACTCGATGATGAGTTCTCTTTGACAACTTGAATGACGGTGCAAGCTAGCCTATCATAACCAGAGAAAAATATAAAGAAGATAAATTATATATCTCTAGAAAGTGCCATATTCTTTTGAGTTTGATTATTTATTCTATGTAACCTATCTCAAGTCAAACCATTTATAAATAAGTGTAGCAATCTTACTGTACTCTTTTTTTCTCATTTTCTCTATTTTCTGTAGGCTCATCATCATTTTTAGCTCTTTCTATGAAGATGCGAATATATAGACAATGAAGATTTAACATCCGGATTCAAAATACTTATCAATCCTTGCTCTTANGGATTAAAGCATAAGTAAAATCTAGCAAAAATAAAAATAAAAATGATCCCAAAAGACTCCTAAATTTGCGGCTAATTGCGATCTATGTAAATAAGTGATTTTATGTTTGAATCATGTCAGCATGTCTCTGAGCAAGAAAAAAATATTACGTTCGGAGTTTGGACGCAAGTTGCGTTCTGACAATGAAGGAGACAAAAAAAACAAACTCTAGTTGATGGCAACCGTTGTGTCTGGACTCTGGACGTAATATGTTTTTTTATTATTATGGCAAGTCGGCTAACTCAGCAATGTGTATGTAGGAAACTCGATGATGAGTTCTCTTTGACAACTTGAATGACAGTGCAAGCTAGCCTATCATAACCAGAGAAAAATATAAAGATGATAAATTATATATCTCTAGAAAGTGTCATATTCTTTTGAGTTTGATTATTTATTCTATGTAACCTATCTCAAGTCAAACCAATTATTAATAAGTGTAGCAATCTTACTGTACTCTTTTTTTCTCATTTTCTCTATGTTATGTAGGCTCATCATCATTTTTAGCTCTTTCTATGAAGATGTGAATATATAGACAATGAAGATTTAACATCCGGATTCAAAATACTTATCAATCCTTGCTCTTAAATCCTCTAANCTCCAAACATTAATTTAGGTAATAACTATATGAAGAATGGGTTGGAAGTTTAAAGAAGAATTTTGAGGAAATAGGAAGTTCAAGGTACCTCCACCATTGGGATGCCAATTATTAAACTAAGTAATTTAGGATATCACTTTGATGAGCTGTTCAAATTCGGAGCATAAGCATTCAAAAAGGTAATGACAGTGTTCTTGAGGTTGGTGAGAATGTGAGCATGTATTTTACCAAACATTAACATGTCATGAGCGTATAGAAGATTAGAGATTTTTTTTTTAATATAATGTTCCTAAAAGGGGCTCTTATTCTTCTATTGTCAAGTAAATTAGAGAAAGCATCCATGATACATGAAAGAGACAAGAGAATGGCGTGTAGTTTTGTCTAAGACTAGAAAAGAGTTGAAATGTATTGCCTGTGCATCACTAATGCATATAGAATAATGAATGACATAACTATAGGCCTTTATCCAATCTATAAAAAACAGAGAAGCCCTTTTGTGTCATTCTATTAAGAAAAAATATTCAATCAACAATTTTCGAGGCTTTAAACAAAAAATTAACTAGAAAAAATATNTGATAAAAAAAGATATAACTTTAATTTAGAGAGTCAAAGGTAAAGCAAGGCTTAAAACCCATATAGTATATAAAAATTGTTGTCGAATGCTATTTCTACCTAGAACATGTTATTTGTTATAAAAGATTTTATCTATTCATAGCTTGCTAATACGACATGGTGTGTTTTCATCACCGTTCAAAAACTATAGATAAACATATTATGTGATTGTGCATGTGAATTTTGTTTCGACAAGTGTGAGGTCACTCAAGCTTTATAAAGGTTTCAAACAAGTGAGCTTGCCAGAGCCATAGCCATAGCCATAGCCATATCCAAGCAAAAATTCTTAATTTTGAGTTCAATTAAGCAAAGTCATCAAGTGTCACTAAACCAGATTATGGTAGCATGATTACTTGCTCAACTCATTTATGAAACCCAATCTCTAAAGCTGACTTCTATAAATTTTTCATCCCACTCAGGATAACTATTTGCCAGGTGAAGTTAAAAAGTGACTTTATCAGAGCACACTATTTATTTGAAAACTACTAATACATTGAAGCATGTTATTTATTTACTAATTATTTTTAAATACAGTCTTTACTATATAATTCAATGTTTATTCTTATCTGTAAATAGTGTTATACTACATAAAATCTTTGGCATATGACTTGTCCATTTGACAATAAAGATTATCTCAAAGCGATTACACACACACTCTCTCTCCCTCTCTCCCATTATCTTATTGCTTTGTTATTCTTATCAATAAAATTTTGATGTTATGCATGACAATATTAGATTCAATATGAACTTACAATTGAACATCACCATGTCATAACACTATAAAAACATTCACAGTATAAAAATTATAAATCCCGTTGATTAAGAAGTGATTGTGATAACTAGAACTAAATGATATCTCCCAAATTTTGGAGTATAAAATGTCAAAATAAAGATTGCTCTCATAATGACACCCTGCAAATGATAAGACATGCAAAGAAGATTAATACATCTCCAGCAAATCTTCATCTTCGAATACGATTCTCTGAGGCATGACATAGAACTCGAGCCCGTTTTTTAAGCAGGAAATATTTAAATCTCGATAAAAGCTTATCCAAAATCTGAGTTCAACAAACTTACAATCAAATTGATTGGCTCAATAAGAAGAAACCCAATGTTACCAAAACTAGTTCAATCCGAGTTAAATGAAACTCGAATCAAGTCATTAAACCAGTCTTGAAAGTTTTCCAGACATATTTAGAAGTTTAAAGGAGTGTCGAATATACAAAACCTACAGTCGAATCAAGCTTCTCGACAAGACGAATCCAACGAGCCCAAGATTGCTCAATTCCGACATTGTTAATGTACTTATATGTCCATCAAACGTTGTTTGATCGAATGAAGCTCTCCGGACCGTTCGATTAAGGTGTTTCATATTCATGCATTAATTGCACCCAAAACACTATAAATAGAGACTCGCCCATCTCATAAAAGGAACCTGGAGACTTGAGAGAGAACTTAAAACTTTGAGAAACAGCTTAAGTCCAGCACCACCCATATCATCGTTGATCGCCGCCGGCCGCCGTTGACTTGCCACAAGTTTTCTAGCACGCATCAAAGATAAACTAAATAAACAATGCAGGGGTAATAAAATGCTGAGTAAGGAATCTATNGCTGGAAGCTTGAGAGAGAACTTAAAGCTTTAAGAAACAGCTTAAGTCCAGCATCACCCCTATCATCATTGATCGCCGCCGACCGCCGTTGACCGCCACAAATTTTCTAGCACGCATCAAAGATAAACTAAATAAACAATGCAGGGGTAATAAAATGCTGAGTAAGGAATCTATAGCCTAAATAAAAAGGCGAACTCAAGAATATGAGGAATGAGCTCCTGTGACTTGGCACTGAATAATTGCTACTTTGTACTTGATACCAGCAGCTTAGAAAATCTAAATTTAAAATAAGAAAATTTCGCATAGACAGCACCCAATTCTTTTGCATTTACATTNCCTTTGTACTTGATAGTCTATAACCATCAGCTTAGAAAATCTAAATTTAAAATAAGAAAATTTCGCATAGACAGCACCCAATTTTTTTGCATTTACATTTCTCACACTCAAATTTTAATTTTTACACCCTAAGCACCCTAACCAATGTATGAAATGGTAAATTATACTATTTTCATCTTTTCATACATAAGAGAAGATGCTCTATATGAACTTTATGTGTGAGATAAATAAATACATAGTATTGGTCGCTCTGTATGTTGATTCTCCTTCAAAATATCCAATGAAAAACATATGAAATTTTGTTCTTATTTGATTAATTAGAATACTTTCCGCTTTATTTTGTTGCCTTAACAACTTCCAATCGATCAACCGGTCTTATATTTCAGATTTGCAATTGAATCGAAGACTGGTTTATCTTTCTCTGCTTTACTAATCATTCGTTTTCATCCTCAACTTTTTAATAATTAGAATACAAAACCCGTACCGGATTATAAATTAATACGAGTTTTACATGTATACCACGCAATTCTTAAAATAATAAAACTAGGTTTTTTTATCTTGTCTTTCCCCGCTATTTGTAGGGGTGTAAACGAACCGAACACGAACGAACAGAGTTTGTGTTAGTGTTCGGTTCGTTTGAAATTTAGTTTGTTTGAAATAAACTCGTGTTTGAAATTATTTGTGAAGTCAATGTTCGTGTTCGTTTCCTAATGAACGAGTAAAACACGAGCCGAACACGAGCTGTTCGAGAGCAACGAGCCAGTTTGATATTTCTAATATTAATATATATAAATAATATATTATATTAATTATATGACTTATATTATATAATATATATATATTAGTATATTACTAATATAGCATATTAACATATTATTATTATTAATTTATTATATATTATAATTTATAAAATGTAATTTTAAAATATCATAATTTTTTAATATATAATTATTTTAAATTATTTTATATTTCGAACAATAACGATTCAAACACGAACGAATGCATCAATGTTCGTGTTTGATTCATTTAACTAAACAAACGAAAAAAATTTGTTTATATTCATCTTGTTTACTAATCGAACGAATCAAATATGAAGTCATTAAAAAACCGAACACGACCTGTTTGCGAACAACCAACTTTTTTTTTTACAGCCTCTGTTTGGACGGATCCGATTCCGCAAGGGGAGGAAGCGGATTTGCGAGGCACTGTAGCAGCTATATCCAGTTCCACATATCGAGATCTTTTTAATCCCTTCAATCCGTGATCTCTCTCGTANTTTACTTTTTAACATTTATAACATAAAATATACCACCATTTTAACTTTTAAGTAGTTAAATATTGCATGCATGATAATGCGGTATGTAAGTAGACACACCGAAATGTGGTATGTATACTTTCTAAAAATTTATACTTTTCTTTGATGGGACACTGGTGGTATTTTAATAACTCGTACAACTATCATCCAACAACCGCGACACGTAGGGGTGTAAACGAATCGAACATGAATGAACAAAGCTTATGTTCGTGTTCGGTTCGTTTGAAATTTAGTTTGTTTGAAATAAGCTCGTGTTTGAAATTANCACAAAACCCGTACCGGATTATAAAGTGATACGAGTTTTACATAAATACCACTCAATTCTTAAAATAATAAAACTAGGTTTTTTTATCTTGTCTTTCCCCGCTATTTGTAGGGGTGTAAACGAACAGAGCTTGTGTTAGTGTTCGGTTCGTTTGAAATTTAGTTTGTTTGAAATAAACTCGTGTTTGAAATTATTTGTGAAGNAATACACCGAAATGTGGTATGTATACTTTCTAAAAAATTATACTTTTCTTCGAAGGGACACTGGTGATATTTTAATAATCCGTAGAACTATCATCCAACAACCGCAAGACGTAGGGGTGTAAACGAACCGAACATGAATGAACAGAACTTGTATTCGTGTTCGGTTCGTTTGAAATTTAGTTTGTTTGAAATAAACTCGTGTTTGAAATTATTTGTGAAGTCAATGTTCGTGTTCGTTTCCTAATGAACGAGTAAAACACGAGCCGAACACGAGCTGTTCGAGAGCAACGAGCCAGTTTGATATTTCTAATATTAATATATATAAATAATATATTATATTAATTATATGACTTATATTATATAATATATATATATTAGTATATTACTAATATAGCATATTAACATATTATTATTATTAATTTATTATATAGTATAATTTATAAAATTTAATTTTTAAAATATCATAATTTTTTAATATATAATTAATTTAAATTATTTTATATTTCGAACAATAACAATTCGAACACGAACGAATGCATCATTGTTCGTATTTGGTTCATTTAACTAACCAAACGAACAAAATTTGTTCACATTCGTCTTGTTTACTTATCGAACGAATCAAACACGAAGATATTGAAGAATTGAACATGAACTATTTGAGAACAACCAACATTTTTTTTGACAGCCCTCTGTTTGGACGGATCCGATTCCGCAAGAGGAAGCGGATTTACGAGCCACTGTAGCAGCTATATCCAGTTCCACATATCGAGATCTTTTTAATCCCTTNCATTTAACTAACCAAACGAACAAAATTTGTTCACATTCGTCTTGTTTACTTATCGAACGAATCAAACACGAAGACATTGAAGAACTGAACACGAACTATTTGAGAAAAACCAACTTTTTTTTTGACAGCCCTCTGTTTGGACGGATCCGATTCCGCAGAGGAAGCGGATTTACGAGCCACTGTAGCAGCTATATCCAGTTCCACATATCGAGATCTTTTTAATCCCTTCAATCCGTGATCTCTCTCGTACTAACAATTCCGCGGAATCTAGAGCCGGAGCCCGGCCACCGTCTCCAGCCATAAAATATCGAGCTTTTTGTTCTCCACGCGGATCTGATCTGATTCTATCGGGCATGATTCGAATGCAGACGAGGTCGTCGCCGGTGGTGGTGTTTGAGTCTACAAAAGATTCGAAGGAAATGATTATGGAGGACGAGCCGGCGAAGTGGGAGGTTCGGCCGTGCGGAATGCTCGTGCAGAAACGGAGCACCGAGGATGGCCGAGCCGCTGTACCGGTACCTGCCATTCGCCTGCGGGTTAAGCATGGCTCCAACTATCATGAGGTCTACATTAACTCACAGGCCAACTTCGGTAATGGCTCGTATTTTGTTTTCCGTTCACTGGGATTGAAAATTTTGGATTTTCTGTGTTTTTTTTAATGGAGCTCACGGGCTTAATTTGGTTTGGTTTCGAGGAGCAGGGGAGTTGAGAAAAGTGCTTGCAGAGAGAACAGGATTGCATCCTCAGGACCAGAAGATATTTTTCAAGGACAAGGAGCGCGACTCAGCTGCCTTTCTCGATATGTCGGGGGTGAAAGACCGGTCGAAGCTCGTCGTCGTGGAGGACCCGGCGGCGAAGGCGAAGCGGGTGCTCGAAATGCGCCGCGCTGCGAAGTTAGAGAAGGCCGTCAAATCCATCTCTCAGATCAGTCTCGAGGTCGACAAGTTTGCTTCCCAGGTTCGTCATTTCGTCGAACACCTTATGTTCTTACTCTTATTATCCCAATTAGGTTCATCCTTGATATCTCTTTACAGGTGTCGGCACTGGAAGGTGTGGTTTTGAAAGGAGGGAAAGTGGCGGATAACGAATTTCTGAGACTCACCGAGCTGTTGATGAACGAGCTGCTCAAATTGGAAGGGATTGTAGCCGACGGGGATGCCCATTTGCAGAGAAGAATACAGGTATCAATTCAAAATCTGTTCTTTGGACGATTTCTTTAACGTTTATTCTATTGTCCATATTCATTAGCTCTTTGGTGCTTTCTGGTTCCTGTTAGGTTAAGAGAGTTCAGAAATACGTTGAAACGCTGGACATGCTCAAGCTTAAGAACGAGGTGCCCAAACCGTCTTCCCTGCCGCCTCAGAAGGCTCAGAAGAAAGCACCGCCGTCATCCCCAAAGCCAAAATCTGTGATCGTGACAACAAAGTGGGAAACATTCGNGCAGGTATCAATTCAAAATCCGTTCTTTGGACGATTTCTTTAACGTTTATTCTATTGTCCATATTCATTAGCTCTTTGGTGCTTTCTGGTTCCTGTTAGGTTAAGAGAGTTCAGAAATACGTTGAAACGCTGGACATGCTCAAGGTTAAGAACGCGGTGCCCAAACCGTCTTCCCTGCCGCCTCAGAAGTTTCAGAAGAAAGCACCGCCTTCATCCCCAAAGCCAAAATCTGTGATCGTTACAACAAAGTGGGAAACATTCGACTCCCTCTTCTCTCCCCTCCCCTCTCCATCTTCGTTAACCACCACCACCNAGTTCAAACAAATTATAGAGGCAAATACATACACAAACTTTATTTTTTACATTTATACCACTCAAGTCTTTCATATAACATAGCAATTACCACCATTTTTACTCTTAAAAAGTGAAATATATCTGGTATATATGTAAAAATTACAGTTTAGGTGTAGATATGTAAATACATAAGAATTGAATGGTATGTATGCTAATCTTATTAAATTTGATGAGCATTTTAACTGTTTTTCTTATTTCTGATGGCCAAGTTCAGAGTTCAGCAAAATTATTTTTGATTTCGCCAACATCCAACAACTTTTATGATATGACATATAGCAGAAGATTATTTTTAAGAGGAAGTAAATATATTTTAAATAATTGGGTGTAATTGAAATGGTTTTTATTAACTTTGCTCTTAAAATCTAGCTTTCTGAAGATATATTCCTTTTCTCACAACCCTATCAGTCCTTTTATGTGAACATTGTTTCCTAATTTTTTTGCTCTCGTGAGTAAAAGACTCTAGGTCTGTTTGGGCAGCTGCAGCTTATTGAATAATTTGCTGATAAGCTGATTAAAAATAATCTGCTGATAAGTTAGGTGCGATGATTATTACAATTTTTTATTTTTTTGGAAACTCAGACCGCTGTCAGAAAGTTGTCACCGCTACCAGAAAGTTGTCACCGCACTTAGAAAAGTGCGTTGTGAAAATGCTGTTTTCGGTGTTTAGAAAACACATAAGCTGTTAAAACGTAGTTTATCCAAACAGGTCAGGTGCGTTTTTAAAACATCACCGCACCAAATAAGTCGCCCCAAACGGACCCTCAGTGAAGGTAGACTTGAGGAGATTTGTAGTAAAGAATTTTTATATATAACTACGACAGAATTTAATAATTATTTTTTCATTCTTTACATTTATTAACATTTAATCTTGAGGAATGTATAGTTCTCTTATTTAAATGAAATAATTTATTTTTGGTTATTGGAATTGACTTGATTGGTTGACTCTAGGTCAATGCATCTCTATGGCTGGAATCTGACATTGCTTGCTGTGATGCCTATTCTTGTGTAGTCATGGTAAAAGATTATTTCTCAACGTTTTAAATTGGAAGAGTAGATTTAAATATTTGTCGGTCAACATTTAATTTAATAAAAAATAAAAAAGTTAAGTGTTGAATCAAGATTGTATGTGAATCACTCTTAAAAATTAAATGGAATGTAAATGAGAAGAGATAGAGACGAAGACTAGTAAATAGTAATTTTTTTCTTCATTAAAAGTTCCCCTTATTTATAGAGGATGCAGTAACAATACATTTTACTCTTATATAGAGAGAGTATGTACTAAGGTATTTTTGATATTTTACAAGAGACGAGTTATCGTTCGACTGCCTTTTGGCTTGACTAATAAAGTTTAATTGACTTGGCTTGACTGGATCAGCTTACTTGGTAGGGTTCAATCAGTTGATTGAGCTTGGTTGATTATCTTATATCTCTGGTATGAAGTTTTTGGGTCAATGTTAAATAGGCGAAGATACTTTATGGAACTGACTCTTCCATTGGGTCAGCTACACTGTGGAATAGGCTACTTCGCTAGTTGGCTTTCCTGCAATCAATGGTTCAGACGCTCTCTTGTCTTCTTTCCTGTCGAATGGCTTTAAGCTTGAATCATTCGATCGTCTTCTTGTCCACCTGTTGGTTCGGCCAATTGTGGCCTTATGAGCTTTGGCTGGTCTGGTTTGGTGGTATTTTGATCCGATAAATTTGTCCTATGTTTGTATAAAATATAGCTGTTAATATTGTTTTTTTTAATTATCTCAAGATTTAATTTTGGCCACATACAATGTCAAAGCATTTTTTAAGGTACATTTACAAACATGATACAAACCACCTAATTCCTTTTATCTACAGATCTAACACCTATTTTTTTATTATTTTTGCATTTATACGTATCACATAAAAACATTGTCATTTTTTAATTTAAAAAATAAAATACATCCTTTTGTGGTATGTATGTAAAAAATAAATTTTGGTGTTAGATGTATAAAAATGCTTATGAATTGAGTGTTATCTTTGTAAATCTTTCTTTTACTTGCGTAAAAGTTTTAGTATAGTGTTGGATTCTAAATTGTCTTTTGTGAACATGCCCCGAAATTTTAAGATTGAGTGAAAGAAGAAAGAGAGAGAATATAGCAAGTCAGAAGTTTTTTGTAGAGAAAGTCAGTGAAAAGTCTTTGCATTCGTATTTTTGTCTTCTATTTATAGATGTGTGCTTTGTACAATTACATAAAGGAACGAGCAATTATGGAAGCCTCACTTAATATTATTGATGTTATGATGAATCGTATGGATTTATTTTCATATATGTATTGCAATTTGAGTTTCAACACGGAGGTAACTGCTGTCCCACTTGCTTGAATTCGGCCGACTGAGTGTTGATCGCGCCATGAGTTGGTCGGCTGTAGTACTCGGTTGAGTGTCAATCTCGTCCTTCATGATAAAGGCAGGTCGATCGCTTAGCCATGATCAAAGACTCTCTCTTGTGCCCCCATCAGTTGAGACAATCAACGTGATCTGTCTTTTGAATCTCTCACAATGGTGTCTCGATAGATTCTTAACCACATGGTTGACAGAAGGATGGTAGGGCTCCTTAAAATTTTTGCTGACAGTTGATGTGTATATATATAGATATTTATTTACATTATTTTAAATTTAGAATAGACATTAAACTTTAGAAGTCAACGTCTTATTTTTTTACTAATATGCAAAATATCATCTACATATAGAGTACTAGAAACTTTAATACTTACAAATCGAGCACTCAAGTGATTTTTNATTTGCAGCAGGAATTCTTTGCTCATTCCAAAATGGCAGCTAATGTTAATGTCTACTCTGTTGACCCTTTAATGCTCGGTGATCCAAGTCTTATTAATTTATTAGGGTGTGTTTCTTGTGGTGGGATAGTAGCTTCGATCAAGTCTATAAAACAATACTGGACAACATTTCTTTTATTATTGGGGAAAAAAAATGTGTCATGATACTTCGATATGTATTTCATGAAGATGTGCCTACATTAGTGTAATTTTTTTTTTATATATATGTAATCTCAAGGAGATCTAACGACACATACAAGACGGGTTGTGTCAACAGAGAGAGCTCGCTAATAGGAGACTTGAACGTCCATGTGTTCAATCAAAAAACATCGAGAACAAAATTAACCAAAGGCAACCAAACAGCCCAAGCCTAGGTTGTTTGATCGTTCGTCAAATATAGAGGAATCTAGGACATCCCCGCAATGGAACCAACCCAAGGGGAAAAGCTAATCCCTCGGGTCTTACGATTCCCTATGAAGTATTTATTAGACTCCTCGAGCATCATCAAGAGTTGATGTGATGATCTCAATCATCTCCCAAGATCTATCTGTCCAAATGCAACTACTTATTGGATTACATTGATTCATCCTCTGCTCGATAGCTTAGCTTCGACCAGTCGACGTGAGCACCTTTTTAGGGATTGAGGATCTACGGTCAGACTTGATCAACCGATCAACTCCACTTCGTTGACCAAGTCAACATTGTCAGCCTTTTATCAGAAAGAATCCAAACAACCAGCAACATCAAACCTAGACTATCGACAATTTTAGTAGACATATCAATCAAATCGGCAGGCCTCTCTACCTTAGTTGACTGGTAGCGCCTGCCAAAGGCTCGCCAATTTAACCAGCCGAGTTGGGCCCATATATATTCGCACATTGTACCTCTTTCATCTATGAACAAGGGATCATTCTATGAAAAAAGAGACACACTTCCTCTTAATTAGTGTCCATTTATCTCTATTTCTGGTCTTAGAATCTATTCCTTAAATGTGATTCAAGAACAAATCAGGATTTAGCAGCAAGTATTAATTTTAAAACAAATTCATTAGTTTTGAAATCCATTTCATTATGCAATTTTACAGAGATGTACTTGTTGGGATTTTTTTCATTAAGATTCCCAAATTAGTTAATGATGAGAATTAAATTTATTTCTTTAGAATTCCCAAATTAATNTGTCATTCGACGTGCTAATTTTTAATTATAAGAATTGTTGAATTTAGATCTGTCTAATTGTGCCCAAGTGACAGAGTGTAGGGACTGAGGGGGAGGGAGAGAGGGGGAGAGGGAGAGAGGGAGACTTGCCTAGTTGGCGCGAATGAGGTGTTCCCGAGGCTCTTAGACCCATTGTAATTCACTTAAATGGTTGGGTTACAAAAAGAGGGGAAAATGAGATAATTCTCATTACATGAGAGGTTGAGAGAAAGTTCTCAATACATGTCATAATTCTTCTATTTATAGATAGTAAAACGAGAAAATACAATATTACATAACTACCGTTACCTTAAGGTGGGTGATACATGTTATTTTCATCTCTTATCTGGACCGTTAAATTGTCTGGAGATTCGTGTAGATCATTTTTAGGCGCACAAGAACAAATTTCTTAATACATGCATTTTTTTTATAAGGATTGCCTCATTTTTTTTTAACATTGTTTGATTGCCTTTTCCATTCAAAGGCCTTTGTATTAGGGTCAAAAATAAAATATAAAAAGAGTTGAGTTAAATTAACTTGATTTCAATTTGATTGTAAAAAGTTTTAAAATTATTAGATTTGATGTAGGTCGGAAGATTCACAGTAGGAGAGTAATAAATTAGCGTCTCAACATTGTATGAAAAATCTATCACGCACTTGGGTAATTAATGTGCCATGTAGGAGCACCTCAATTTTTAAGTGGAAAACTCTAGAATTGGAAATAAACACGGGGCCTAGCCTATTTGAAGTAATTCACTATATAATTATGAGTACATATGCCCACTTTTCACCTGAGTTAGTAAAGATGGAATTACAAAGTTAATGTACACGATATTTAAGCAATAATAGTCTTAAAGGGCTGCAAAAGCTGTAGTTTATTACTATGAAGGCAGTAATCTATATTGAATGCTGTAGACGGTAGTTGTAGTGACATCTTGTCGTAGAAGACATTGTTGAACGTCATGATAGTAGTTGGTCATGTGGGTCGTAGATCATTGCTTCAAAGTGTTGGTTTGCTACATATACTGTAGTAGAGAGATAACCAAAAAGTCAGTAGGTCGCAAAGTTCAGAGTTTAGAGTTGTGTGAGTTTTGATAACATTCGTGGGCCGCAGAGGCTGGAGTTGGGAGCTCCATGGGCTGGGATAACATCTGTAGGACGTAGAGGCTGCATGAGCTGAGATAATGTCTATATGCCATAAAGGCCAAATTTGGGAGCTACATAAGATGAGATAACATTCATTGATCGCAGATGTCAGAGTTTAGATACATGAGCTAAGATAACTCATGTCGGTTGTAATGGCTGGAATTGGGAGTTGTATGAGCTGAGATAATGCCCGTAGGATGTGAAAGCTAGATTTGGGAGCCATATGAGCTGTGATGACATATGTAGGTCATAGAAGCTGGAGTTAGGAGCCACATGAGCAGAGGTAATGTTCGTAGGCCACAAATGTCGGAATTGAGAGCTTCATAGTTTGTTAAACATCGATAGGCAGCTAAGGCCAAAGTTTGGAGGAGCATGAGTTGAGATATTATTTTTAAGCTACAGAGGCCAAAATCGGGAGTCACATGAGTTAATTTAACATCAATATGTGATAGAGGCTATAATTGGGAGCTAGGTGAGCTGCTGGAGAGAGCTTCATGAGTTGGAAGAAAGTCACGATATTCTATGTATGATAGTTGAAAGCAGCTATTGCGGGTGAGCCATTGTATTGTTTTTGAGGTACATTGTTACAATATATGTGAGGCACATTATTACATTAATTTTGAGTTACATTTTTTATGATATTAGTGTGCCTCATTGCACAGTGCACTAGAATAAGTACTGCTCTATCAAGTGCTTCACTATTTTGCAATGTGCATTGGATATTGCAGCATGTGTTGTGACTCCGCAACGGATGTCACCTCAAAATCAAGTGGTGGTCGATGGTGATGGACCACAGCTAGCGAGCAGTAGTCAAGACGATGGTCGACAGTGGCAAGGGTGTGTAGCGTTCACCGGACCTTTGATGTAGAACATGTGGGTTCAACTCATTATCCTCTGAGCTTCAAAATTCCTAGTTCAAATTCTATGGCCCCTTTTAAGTGTAGGTTAGGCTCAATTCATAGAGTATGGGTGAGGCTTTCCTGCAAATAAGGAAGAAATTCAGGTCACTCGATTGCATGCCCGGGAGAGATTCTTTTGTTCAGACAAAATTTGATGGACTTTTGATGTCTTAATGTTGTCAGGATTGAGTGATCTTATACTCATTAGATTTGCCATGTCGAGACGCTTGAATTGACTATAAGCTTGTCATATTTGGAATTCATTTGACTTTCCAATTAGACCCATAAGCTTCCATAAATGGCTTAGTGGCTCGATATAGGCTTGATNGGTGGCAAGGGCGTGTGGCGTTCACCGGACCTTTGATGTAGAACATGTGGATTCAACTCATTATCCTCTGACCTTCAAAATTCCTAGTTCAAATTCTATGGCCCCTTTTAAGTGTAGGTTAGGCTCAATTCATAGAGTATGGGTGAGGCTTTCCTGCAAATAAGGAAGAAATTTAAGTCACTCGATTGCATGCCTGGGAGAGGTTCTTTTGTTCAGACAAAATTTGATGGACATTTGATGTCTTAATGATGTCAGGATTGAGTGATCTTGTATTCATTAGATTTGTCATGTCGAGACACTTGAATTGACTATAAGCTTGTCATATTTGGAATTCATTTGACTTTCTAATTAGACCCATGAGCTTCCATAAATGGCTTAGTGGCTCTATATAGGCTTGATTTGACTCGGATTGGACCAACTTTAGTGTCATCAGTCTGTCTCATTGAGCCTTTCAGTTTGACTATAATTTTACAAAAATTGGAGTTATAGAAGATTTTTAATTGAAGTTTGAACGTTACTTTTAAAAAAAATTATCTTGAGATTCATACTACTCCTTGAGAGTCGTGCTGGATGATAAATTTTTTTGATGTTGTATCAAGATTTATTTTAAGAAGGACGTGATATTTTATGTTGATTAATTGCCATGGTTAATATTTTANAAAAAAAAATTATCTTGAGATTCATACTTCTCCTTGAGAGTCGTGCTGGATGATTTTTTTTTATGTTGTATCAAGATTTATTTTAAGAAGGACGTGATATTTTATGTTGATTAATTGCCATGGTTAATATTTTAGAGTAAATTCAATTATTTTTATTATTATATTTGAACCATGGTTAATATTTTGATCTAAATTTTCTCGTAAGAAATTTTATTTTTGATGAGCTTGGTTGAATAAAAGGCTTGATGATGGTTGTTAAACTTTTTAAGAGGAATAATTGGAGAGGAAAATACTATGAGAGATGACTAAGGTCCGTTTGGGATAGCGGTGCAATATTGCACCGCAGTTTTGCGTGTTTGGATATATTGCATTTTAACAACTTTTTTAAAAAGCTGTCGCATAAATCAATGTTTTCTCAACGGTTCTAGTGAGGTGCAGTGTCAGCTTTCTAGCTACGGTCTGACTTTTTTTTAAGAAAAAAATTGTAATAACAACCGCAGCTTTTTACAACATCAAATTATTCTTCAACAGCTTCACAATTACATCTTAATAAGTTGTAGTTGCTTCAAACAAACCCTGATTAAAAAAAAATTAATATGCATGTGAAGTTACCAAAATTCGTTCTTTAACTTATTTAGGGAATACATGATCACAAAATTAGGACTAATTACTTGATCTCTTATGATGAAAGTATAAATAATGGAGAATGGTGAAAGCATTTTCGCGACAGTGGTCAAATAACAACAATCATTAGATAATGGTTATATGAGGAAAGGGTTGTGGCTGGATAAATGTTGTGGTGATGATAATTAAGCAATAATGATGTTTGGATAAATGGAATCTAGTGATAATAAATGGATAAAGATTTTACGATCGATAATAGTTGTACAGTAGCATTAAAATAACAGTGATTGCTTATGGTCAGATTAGACGGGACTTCAAACTTCTTTTAGATCCTTAAGCCCGCTTCACTTCATGTCTTTGTTGTCATCTCGAGAAAAGTAGCACTCTCTATCATTTTAAGAGCATTATTCTATTATTTTGGCCAATATCTAAAAAATACACCATTGGTTGACCCAAACTATATCTATAGATTTTATTTTGTTTAATAAATATTTAGCTGAATTATTAACTATAAAATTAAATGATCTTAAGCTCATGAAATTATTTGTATCAAGACGCTCCATCCAATTGTAAGCTTGCATAATTTATATATTATTTGACCTATCAATCACTTAAATTTTAATAACACTTCAATTGCATTATTTAGGTCCATTGGAATGTGCTATTTAGCTAAAATATGGTTAATGACACCTTTATTACAAAATGTTCATGCATCATATGTTATTGCCCTTACTCCATTACTAAAAAAATAATAAAAACTAAGGAAAAAAAAAAAGACTTAAGCATTAAGCAATCTAGATGTATATTACAAAACGTCTGCTCGAAGCTGGAATTTTACGGTTTTACCCCTAAAGAGTCCCAGCACAACACTTACCTTGTCCCTAGTCAACTCGGTCTCTAACACTAGAAAAGCTGATTTTGACTTGATCAACATAAAGCTGTAGCCCCTTTTTTCTTACTTT
>JXCR01133020.1:95274-110169 GCA_002079205.1 Phalaenopsis hybrid cultivar
CTTCACCCGACCCGAAATCACCAACCGCAGCGGCACCACACCATAAGCCTCCTCTGTCATCAACGCAGACTCCACCTCCGCCGAAACAGGGACTGCTTCCCCTCCAATCACCGGCGAAACAGTCACCGTTCCGTCGGAATCCTGGTAAATCGACGGCAGCGATGACGGCGGAGTTATGGGTTGGTCGCGGTAGGAGACGTAGATGCAGAGGCCGTCGTATTGGATGGTGGAGCGGTGGTTGGGGTTGCGGATAGAGATCGTGAACTGAAAGGAGGTGGAGATTGCGGTGGCGGGAGTGGGGGAGGAGGAGCTGGTTAGGCGAAAGATGGCGGCGGAGAGGACGATGAAGTGGGGGTGGGAAGGGTGGTAGATGAGGTAGAGGATGAGGGCGATGATGCCGGAGAGGATTAGGAGGACGGCGAGAGCGGAACAGAGGAGGCGGGCAGCGGAGCCGGGAATGTAGCGGGAGAAGATGGTGGGTTTGGCCATTAGAGTTTGAGAGTATTGGAGTGGCCACGGGGGGTGTTCATAAGGTGGAGGAATTGGGCGTGGTTTGTTGATGCGTAAAACGAAGAAACAAAAGAAATTTACATAAATACCAGACAATTTGTATGCATTTACATTTAGGGTCCGTTTGAGGCAACTTATTTGGTGCGGTGATTTTAAAAACGCATCAAGCATGTTTGGGTAAATTGTATTTTAACAGCTTATGCTTTTTTAAAACGTCGAAAATAACATTTTCACGCTGCACCTATCTAGGTGCAGTGACAACTTTCTGGCTGTGGTATTACATTTCCAAAAAAATAAAAAAATTGTAATATCCACCATACCTAGCTTATCGTTAGATTATTTTTAATCAGCTTATCAACAGATTATGTAATAAGCTACAACTGCACCAAACAGGTCCTTAACATTTAAATTTTGATATTTATAATAATAACACTAGTACAATGGTGCATCTCATAAATTTATGTATCAAGATTCATGTTTAACTAAAATAAAGCTAATCATGGTAATACTTTTTTTATATGATATTAAAGATGAATTTTATACATATAAATATGATTTTTTTTATATAAATATGAAAGTTTAGAGGTTAGCTATATAAATATATAAAAATTATGTGGTGGGTGTGTNACGGTGAAGTGGGGGTGGGAAGGGTGGTAGGTGAGGTAGAGGATGAGGGCGATGATGCCGGAGAGGATTAGGAGGACGGCGAGAGCTGAGCAGAGGAGGCGGGCAGCGGAACCGGGAATGTAGCGGGAGAAGATGGTGGGTTTGGCCATTAGCGTTTGAGAGCATTGGATTGGCGACGGGGGGTTTTCATAAGGTGGAGGAATTGGGCGTGGTTTGTTGATGCGTTAAACGTAGAAACAAAAGAAAATTTACATAAATACCACACAATTTGTATGCATTTATATTTAGGGTCCGTTTGGGGCAGCTTATTTGGTGCTGCGATTTTAAAAACACACCAAAGCTATTTGGGTAAACTGTATTTTGGCAACTTATGCGTTTTTAAAACGTCGAAAATAACATTTTCACACTGCACCTATTTAGGTGCGGTGACAACTTTCTAGCTGCGGTATTACATTTCCAAAAAAATAAAAATTTGTAATAGCCACCGTACCTAGCTTATCGTTAGATTATTTTAATCAGTTTATCAACAGATTATTCAAGCCCCAAACAGATCCTTAACATTTAAATTTTGATATTTGTAATAATAACACTAGTACAATGGTGCCTCTCATAAATTTATGAATCAAGATTCATGTTTAACTAAAATAAAGTTAATCATGGTAATACTTTTTTTATATGATATTAAAGATGAATTTTTTACATATAAATATTATATTTTTTATATAAATATGAAAGTTTAGAGGTTAGCTATATAAATATATAAAAATTATGTGGTGGGTGTGTGAATGCCAAAAAAAAATTGCAAGTGGGGAAAATGATGAAGAAAAATATGAACTTCTAATAAATAGATTCATATATTTGCTAGAAAAAAATAATGAGCAATTATTTGAAGCATTTCCTAAAAGATGAAGATGTGCATGATCAAATAATGCTCACCTTTACTTATCAAATTGTATTAGTCTGTAATTTTGCCAAAGATGAGGATTTTTTTATTAAATTTTCTCTAAAATTATACTCGGAAGGATAATATTTGCCACCTCTTAAAAGAGATGTTNTTAAAAGATGAAGATGTGCATGATCAAATAAGGCTCACCTTTACTTATCAAATTGTATTAGTCTGTAATTTTGCCAAAGATGAAGATTTTTTTATTAAATTTTCTCTAAAATTATACTCGGAAGGATAATATTTGCCACCTCTTAAAAGAGATGTTNTATGATCAAATAATGCTCACCTTTACTTATAAATTTATATTAGTCTGTAATTTTGCCAAAGATGAAGGTTTTTTTATTAAATTTTCTCTAAAGTTATACTCAGAAGGATAATATTTGCCACCTCTTAAAAAGAGATGTGGCTGGTTCACATTTAACTTTTAAAAAGCAACCATATTATTATTAGCATGATATCCTTCGTTCCTAAGGAACCTCTCTCACGGTATATCTTTAGACCTAATTCTTATGTTTTTACATATCTCACCGCTAAACTTACATATTTGCAGTCATGGCATGGCACCCAAATCCTAATATAAAAGTTCAGATATGAGATATGTTTGTAATGATAAGAATTATGTATTAAATATGTAAATTTCTTCAAAAAAGGGGCATTTACATACATAGCACACAATTCTTTGGTATTTACAAATAAATCTCACACCAAAATTTTCATATCTACACACAAAGCACTCAAATCTTAAATAGCATATTAAAAGGAAAAAAGTATTATCATTTTTTTAAATTGAATTACACCTTTCATGCATGCATAGGTTTAAAGTACTAAAAATGTTGTGTAGAAATGAAAGTTTTGATGTGAGATACTTAAATGCATGAGAATTGTGTGGTACATATGTAAATTTATCGTTTTTTATGCACTTATATAAAAAAAATAAAATATAACATTAAAAAAAAAAGGCAGAAATGTCGGTCTATAAATTGCAAAACTCGAATTATTTTGATAAGAATAATTTTTATAATATTTTATAAAACCAATACACAATTCTTGATATAAATCAAGTCTGATTTACGTCGAACGGGCGATCCCATAGGATTAGTGTATGATGAGTACTTGANCGAGGCATTTACATACATAGCACACAATTCTTTTGTATTTACAAATATATCTCACACCAAAACTTTCATATCTACACACAAAGCACTCAAATCTTTAATATCATATTAAAAGGAAAAAATTATTATCATTTTTTTAAATTGAAGTACACCTTTCATGCATGCATAGGTTTAAAGTGCTAAAAATGCTATGTGTGTAAACATGAAAGCTTTGATGTGAGATACTTAAATGCATGAGAATTGTGTGGTACATATGTAAATTTATCGTTTTTTATGCACTTATATAAAAAAAATAAAATCTAACATTAAAAAAGGCAGAAATGTCCCTCTCATGGTCTTCCACAAGTAAAATTCAAATTCAAAAATTCTATAAATTGCAAAACTCGAATTATTTTGATAAGAATAATCTTTATAATATTTTATAAAACCAATACACAACTCTTGATATAAATCAAGTTTGATTTATGTTCGAACGGGCGATCCCATTGAATTAGCGTATGATGAGTATTTGATTTATAACTTATTGCTAGTATAATTGTTCCGTATATAGCATCTTTTTCGGGCTTAACTTACCAGTAACATCTTAGTTGATCAACTTGACCATAGAGCGAGTTGATCTCACAAATGGAATTGATCTTCTTCCGTGGGTTGATCTCATGGATAATTTTACTAACTTGGCTATAGAGCAAGTTAGACTTCCAAGATCTTCCAAGATGATTGGAAGAGCTTCTTCAGGCCGATCAGATATCTGTGCATTGATCACCATTAACAAGCAAATTGATATAACTCTTCGATTGAGCAAAATGATTGAATCGATCTAGTTGGCTTTGCAAACAATATAAATTTATCTAGACTTCGAACTTGAACCCAGACATTGAACTTTTGGCTAAATGTGCTTTTTGATCAAATGACCAACATAAAATGAAAATTAGTCAGGGCTTTAGAGAGTTAACCTTCTCCTTATTTTTTATTTCAACCTTTTTATGCGGGCTTAGAATACATTTAAATCTACAAAATTTAATAATTAGGTGATTCACATATAGGGATAGAATGCACGATGGGAACTTGTTACCTTCCATGCATGATTAAGCACATGTATCTCATATCTTGGGTATATTTTAAGTGTAGTGTGGTTCATGGAGGACCTCTAAGTTTTATTTTGGGTCTAGTAAGTTTCTTCTGCTATACTTCATAATCTTTATTTTCGATGAATAAAATTTCCCCTAGGATTCCCTAATTTTTTTTATTAAAGCACATGCATCTTGTAATGATATATACATTGAAACATATATGCATGGCTTGATTGGATGCACCAACTGTTTATTTAAAAATGAATTAAAAGAAATTAAAGTTTATATATGATTGAGAAGCCTTACTCGTGGCATTAATTATAAGACATTTTCATTCTTTCTCTTCTTTTCCCACTTTTCCATTATTTTAGGAGAAGTAACACATCATAGAGTATTTTAGTAACACCTTTACATTCTCACAATGAGATGCATATAACTTCATAAATCCAACCAAATTACCTTCATTACTTGATTCTTGACTTTCGTCGTGTAATCTAAAAACACAACTTTGAAATATCAGCTAATTTGCAACATCAGTAAAAACTTTGAGTTTAAATTGATTTCTTGCAATTTAATTAGAAAGTTCTTTACATCATGTTTAATATCGAGATCCCCAATCACATGGGTTGACATCATGATTATGCCAAGATCCCGGAATATACATTTGAATCATTAGTGCCAAGACTATGCTCACTTGGCTAAGCCAANAAATCGATCTAGTTGGCATTGCGAACTATATAAATTTATCTAGACTTCGAACTTGAACCCGAACATTGAACTTTTGGCTATATGTGCTTTTTGATCAAATGACCAACCTAAAATGAAAATTAGTCAGGGCTTCAGAGAGTAAACCTTCTCCTTTTTTATTTCAACCTTTTTATGTGGGCTTAGAATACATTTAAATCTACAAAATTTAATAATTAGGTGATTCGCAAATAAGGATAGAATGCACGATGGGAACTTGTTACCTTCCATGCATGATTAAGCACATGTATCTCATATCTTGGGTATNACATGTAGGGATAGAATGCACGATGGGAACTTGTTACCTTCCATGCATGATTAAGCACATGTATCTCATATCTTGGGTATATTTTAAGTGTAGTGTGGTTCCTGGAGGACCTCTAAGTTTTATTTTGGGTGTAGTAAGTTTCTTCTACCATACTTCATAATCTTTATTTTCGATGAATAAAATTTCTCCTGGGATTCCCTAATTGTTTTTTTTAAAGCACATGCATCTTGTAATGATATATACATGAAACATATATGCATGGCTTGATTGGATGCACCAACTGTTTATTTAAAAATGAATTAAAAGAAATTAAAGTTTATATATGATTGAGAAGCCTTACTCGTGGCATTAATTATAAGACATTTTCATTCTTTCTCTTCTTTTCCCACTTTTCCATTATTTTAGGAGAAGTAACACATCATAGAGTATTTTAGTAACAACTTTACATTCTCACAATGAGATGCATATAACTTCATAAATCCAACCAAATTACCTTCATCACTTGATTCTTGACTTTCGTCGTGAAATCTAAAAACACAACTTTGAAATATCAGCTAATTTATAACATCAATAAATACTTTGAGTTTAAATTGATTTCTTGCAATTTAATTAGAAAGTTCTTTTTCAAAATCTTTAACATTATTCATTTGGGTTACATTATGTTTAATATCGAGATCCCCATTCACATGGGTTGACATCATGATTATGCCAAGATCCCGGAATATAAATTTGAATCATTAGTGCCAAGACTATGCTCACTTGGCTAAGCCAAGACATGATTCAACCAAAATAAATTCAAGGCGACTTCAAGTGTCAAAGGTCATCTTCAAAAGTCATCAAGATTTTAAGGACCTTTCGAGATAAGCTTCCAAATTTGTAAGCTTCGATCAATCAAGTTAATAAGACTCAAGAGGGTTTTGAATGTCAAACTCAACAAGTCCACAACAAACTCGCTTACTGCTCTTATCACTCAATGAGCTGAGGCCATAGTGAAGGAGCCCTCTTTCACTGTTCTGAATGATAAAAGCCCTCTTCTACTCAAGAAGCCATGTAGACTTTGGCAACAGACAGTTTCAGTTTCTGATTGCATGCGGAAACTGGAAGAAGATAAAAGAGCGTTATTTGTGATGGAAAAAACAAATTTTGTGTGATGGATAAGTAANTAAGTTTGTTGTGATTTAGAGTTCATGTCAATGGAGAAAATGTGCATGCATGTTTAATCATATTAGATTAAAAAAAAAAAAAACGATCCAAAGTGAGATTTTATTAACCTTGATAGAACATTTTCACTAGTTTAAGTAGGGAAGTACAATTGGCTGCCACCCCAAATTGGAGAAGTTGTCAGCTTAATGTAAAAGACTTAGCCTGTGGAGGGAGTCCCATGCTGTAGTGAAGTAGATCATAATTGTTGACGATGATGATGACGAATGATTGGAGGTAGTTAGGACAGTTCCTTGACAAAGGAGCAAATTGAGCACCCTGATGTTTGTGGGTGAGTGCAAATGGTTGGATCAATCCCTCCAGGGGACTATGAAGTGTTGATTCAAAATTTTATTGGATAAGACTTGATTTTTATTTTTTAATATTGGTGGTTGCTAACTCATGATTCATTTGAACTTGATTTTCAAAGATAGTAACTAACCTAACAAAACATTACTTCATTTACACTTGATTTTCCAACATTGCAGCTACCATATTTTTGTTTCATTATATTTAGGGTTGTAATCTAATTGGTCTAAGAATTATGTAAAGAGGTGATTGCATTTTGTTGATGCATTTTATAATAAAAAGCAATATAGAGCAGAGCGGAGAGGAAAAGAGAGGAGAGTGGTGTTTTGAGAAAGAAATACAACAATTCTTTTGGTTGCTTGCAAGGAGAGTTCTTTGGCTTTATAGTAAGGATTAAGTGTCGCTGTTTTTTATCTTAGGGTGAGAAGTTTTTTGTTATAACAAGGAATATTTCCCATTTGGACTCTTATAACATAGATGAGAGAGAATACTTGGGGCAACATCAACAATTGGCTGCCACCCCAAAATTGGAGAAGCTATCAGCTTAATGTAAAAGACCTAGCCTTTGGAGGGAGTTTCGTGTTGTAGTGAAGTAGATCATAGTTTTTGACGAGGATGATGGCGAATGATTGGAGGTAGTTAGGATGGTTCTTTGACAAAGTAGCAAATTGAGCACCCTAAAGTTTGTGGATAAATGCAAGTGGTTGGATCAATCCCTCCAGGGGACTATGAAGTGTTGGTCAAAATTTTATTGAATAAGACTTGGTTTTTATTTTCTTAATATGGGTGGCTACTAAGTCTTGATTCATTTGAACTTGATTTAAAGATAGTAACTAACCTAACAAAATATTACTTCATTTACACTTGATTTTCTAACATTGCAGCTACCATACTTTTGTTTCATTATATTTAGGGTTGTAATCTAATTGGTCTAAGAATTATGTAAAGAGGTGATTGCATTTTGTTGATGCATTTTATAATAAAAAGAAATATAGAGCAGAGAGGAGAGGAAAAGAGAGAAGAGTGGTGTTTTTGAGGAAGAAATACAACAATACTTTTGGTTGCTTGCAAGGAGTGTTCTTTGGCTTTATAGTAAGGATTAAGTGTCACTGTTTTTTATCTTAGGGTGAGAAGTTTTTTTTCATAGCAAGGAATATTTCCCATTTGGACTCTTATAACATAGATGAGAAGAGAATACTTGGGCAACATCAACATCTTAGAGGCCCTAGAGTCAACATTAAACTTTGTTTAATAGCTAATGCTTTGATACAGACCTTAGAAGAAACAACTATAAAAGATTTATATTTCAAGTTGGAGTTTTTGTTTATGATCGAAAGCCATTTCAATAATATTTATTAGAATCAGTCTACTTTGCACGCAAGGTATGCCTTTTAAATCACTTTCAAATGATTTTAATTCCATCATTCAAAATTCGAGAAACATTAATGTGATCGTTAATGATGACGATCATGCTTTCTTATTGTTGTTGTGCCCCTCTCTTACAAGCACTTTCGAGATAACCTGTTATATGATTATGCTATAATTAACTTGAAGAATGTCAACAGTTCACTTCTTTTAAAAGATGATTTCTAAGTTTNTGAGAAAGAAAAACAACAATTCTTTTGGTTGCTTGCAAGGAGAGTTCTTTGGCTTTATAGTAAGGATTAAGTGTTGCTGTTTTTTATCTTAGGGTGAGAAGTTTTTTGTTATGACAAGGAATATTTCCCATTTGGACTCTTATAACATAGATGAGAGAGAATACTTGGGGCAACATCAACATCTAAGAGGCCCTAGAGTCAACATTAAACGTTGTTTAATAGCTAATGCTTTGATACAAACCTTAGAAGAAACAACTATAAAAGATTTATATTTCAAGTTGGAATTTTTGTTTATGATCGAAAGCCATTTCAATAATATTTATTAGAATCAGTCTACTTTGCATGCAAGGTATGCCTTTTAAATCACTTTCAAATGATTTTAATTCCATCATTCAAAATTCGAGAAACATTAATGTGATCGTTAATGATGACGATCAAGCTTTCTTATTGTTGTTGTGCACCTCTCTTACGAGCACTTTCGAGATAACCTGTATATGATTATGCTATAATTAACTTGAAGAATGTCAACAGTTCACTTCTTTTAAAAGATGATTTCTAAGTTTGAGGAAGGTGACAAAATAGCTAGAAGCATATTTTAGTAGGTTAAATAGATCAAATGAGCAGGTCTTCTTTTCAACTAATGGTAGTAGTAAATTTCATAATAAATTAAAAGTGATTTTTGCTTCGATTGCATGAAGAAAGCTCACATAAAGGATAGTTGTTTGCATTGCAGAAAAAATGAGCACAAAGTAAATGGTGACTATGAAATTGATAAGTTAATTGCTTCAGGAATTGTTCAAATTTACGGTAAAAATTTATTTTTTATAAATTGCATTTGATTCTTCTATTCACATATTTTCTGATTAAATATGTTTTTAACATATAAGTTCTAGTGGCTAGGTTTATATCTAAAATGGAGCTATTTTTAAGTTTGTAGATTTCTGACAGTATGATGTTCAAGGCGCATGGCACTATAATTAGATTGTTAGTAGAGTAAATAGAGTAAATAGAGTAAATGCAAATGATTGCCTTGAAAGTTAATAGAGTAAATGTATTATGTATCTTACAAAATGCAATTTCACATCCTAATATGTTAGAATCAACAACTTTGTCGCAGTTTATGGAAGTAAAAATGATACAAAATATATGATATCAAGTACCACAAAAATCTCGTGAAATCTTTTGTTGATAATTGTGGATTAGTAGTGCAAAGTAAAGTTTTTTCTAAGTGGGAGCTTTCAAAGGATAGATGGTATTGCAGGATGGGTGAGGAGCAACAAAATAAGAAGGTNGGTTAATAGAGTAAATGTATTATGTATCTTACAAAATGCAATGTCACATCCTAATATGTTAGAATCAACAACTTTGTTGCAGTTTATGGAAGTAAAAATGATACAAAGTATATGATATTAAGTACCACAAAAATCTCGTGAAATCTTTTGTTGATAATTGTGGAATAGTAGTGCAAAGTAAAGCTTTTTCTAAGTGGGAGCTTTCAAAGGATAGATGGTATTGCAGGATGGGTGAGGAGCAACAAAATAAGAAGGTAAATTTTATTAAACATGATTGATTGAGGTATTGCATAGCTTTAATTAACCGTCAGAACTGTTAAGTTATGTTACCTAGATAATATTTGGTTTTTACTTTCTANACGGCTGGTTGGATTGGTGCAACCGAGAGGAAAGAAACGGGTGGGTTGCCAAGGAAGTCGGAATGGAGAGATGGAAATGAAATGGAATTGAAAGCAAGGGTTTTGGAGTGGAAAATACTATGGGGGAAGAAAGAGGAACACGAGCAGCAAATATGCCGTGGAATGACAGTGGTTGGCCCGGTCGCCCATGTAACAGTCACCATTCCTCGAGCTCAGTGAAAAGGCGATGAGGTTGGTTAGAAAGGGTTGTTATTCGTCGTGATGCAGAATTTGTTCTTTAGGAAGGAAGAGATGGAGGGAAGGAGGAGAAGCCAACGGCGGAAGGGGGAAGGGTTGGGAACAACTCTTGAGTATGCTTGAACGGGGCAAGGGCCCTCGCGGAGCCTGATCCATTATCGGATGGGGTTGGTGCGATTAGCAGACAAAGCACTGGAAACTTCTTTATTTACATATCCAAAAGTCGACCAAACTTCCTTCTTTACTTATCCATCACACAAAATTTGTTTTTTCCATCACAAATAACGCTCTTTTATCTTCTTCCAGTTTCCGCCTGCAATCAGAAACTGAAACTGTACTGTTGCCAAAGTCTACATGGCTTCTTGAGTAGAAGAGGGCTTTTATCATTCAGACCAGTGAAAGAGGGCTCCTTCACTATGGCCTCGGCTCATTGAGTGATAAGAGCAGTAAGCGAGTTTATTGTGGACTCGTTGACATTGACATTCAAAACCCTCTCGAGCCTTATTAACTTGATTGATCGAAGCTTACAAATTTGGAAGCTTATCTCGAAAGGTCCTTAAAATCTTGATGACTTTTGAAGATGACCTTTGACACTTGAAGTCGCCTTGAATTTATTTTGGTTGAATCATGTCTTGGCTTAGCCAAGTGAGCATAGTCTTGGCACTAATGATTCAAATGTATATTCCGGGATCTTGGCATAATCAAGATGTCAACCCATGTGATTGGGGATCTCGATATTAAACATGATGTAACCCAAATGAATAATGTTAAAGATTTTGAAAAAAAAACTTTCTAATTAAATTGCAAGAAATCAATTTAAACTCAAAGTATTTATTGATGTTATAAATTAGGTGATATTTCAAACTTGTGGTTTTAGATTTCACGACGAAAGTCAAGAATCAAGTAATGAAGGTAATTTGGTTGGATCTATGAAGTTATATGCATCTCATTGTGAGAATGTAAAGGTGTAACTAAAATACTCTATGATGTGTTACTTCTCCTCAAATAATGGAAAAGTGGGAAAAGAAGAGAAAGAATGAAAAGGTCTTATAATTAATGCCACGAGTAAGGCTTCTCAATCATATATAAACTTTAATTTCTTTTAATTCATTTTTANACTACTACACAATAATTCAACACCTACCACACCTACCACACCTACTACACAATAATTTCATACTTACCACATATTCTAGAATAAGCTTCTAGAAATTAAGCTTTATTTAAACAACTAAAACCAAGTTTACATTTCAACATGTACAATATGATAATGTTATATGTATTTTATATGAATGAGCTCATCACCTGGTTGTTCTCTAGGTCTACCAGCTAAGTTCAATTTGATCCGTCTCGATCAGCTGAGATCCGCTCGGTTGGATGGATTAGCTCGATTGGCTGAGTCTAGTCAGTTTGAGTCGACTAGTTGATATTGTTTGATTATTGATTCTTGACCCATGATGAGGATCCTCCAGATGTCTTTGGGGTGTTTGGAAATGCTAAAGAATCGGGTCTATCGTGGATCAGCTCATTCTTATATACTCCACTTAACTTTTGATTGTCACGCATTTTTGTTTCTTTTGGCCTTACTGTCTTTGGCTCAGACAACTTCATTCAGTCGAAAAAGTGGACTTCATAATCATTTGTTTGGCGGGCCCTCCTTCATCATACTACTTTCTTCTTGACCATTAGATCTCCTCAGGATTAGCGTTCATATATNTCGATTTCTCTGACCACGAACAACCCATCGCCGCCACGGTCATCTCCTACGGCGGCGCAAACCTGGTACGCTGCCCTTACGGTCCCACCTGGCGCATGCTTCGCCGAGTGTTCGTGCACGAGCTCGTCAACGCGAAGAGCATGGTCGATGCCGCCATGGAGCTCCGGCGGATTGCGATGAAGCGTGCTGTGCGAGGGATTTGGGCGAGAGGCAGGGGAGGAGTGGCCATTAATGTTGGTGAGTTGGCCTTCGAGGTTTCGCTTAATATGCTCATGAGTATGTTATGCGGGGATGGGAAGAGTGTTGGGTGGAGGGATGGGGGGAAGGAATTTCGGAGGGTGATGAAGGAGACGGTGGAGCTGCTTGGGAGGCAGAATGTGTCGGATTATTTTCCGTTGATTTCGGGGTTTGATTTGCAGGGAATTGAGAGGGAGATGAGGAAGAGGGTGGCGTGGCTGGATAGGGTTTATGAGGATATGATTGAGGAGAGGATGAAGCTGAGAGAATGTGGAGTTGGTGAAGATGGAGGAGGAGGGAGTGGGGAGGAGAAGAAGGATTTGTTGTGGAAGCTTTTGAAGATTAGAGACGGGGAGGAGCCCAGGGTTAGGCTGTCCCATATACAGCTCAAGGCTTTGATAATGGTAATTATGGTATTTTATATATAGTCTTCAAAAACTAAAAAATATCATGCATTATTTTATTATTATTATTATTATTATTATTATTATTATTATTATTATTATTATTATTATTATTATGAGTAGCATGATATTTAGATCAAGGTGTAGAATTAGTTTTTTTCTTTTGAAGTATCATCTATAATCAATGCAATGATTTTGTCAGCACTAATTACTTGTATTAATGACACATGTTTATGCTATTCAAAATTTTTGCTGGATCTCAACAGATTATTTTTACCTCACGTGAGAAGTAAGTGAACAGCAAATTGAACTAATATTACATTCAACTTGGAGTTCTATTAATGAATGCAATAAATGTAAAAAATCATTTCGATGCTTAAAGCAAAAGTTCATGTCATTAACATGATAATTTTTTTTAAATCCAGCATTTAATTAAATTTAATTGAATACTACGATTAAATTCAAACTTCATGGAATCCCTCAAAGTGCTCTTGAAAATAATACTTTAATATTCTCACCTAAAATGATATTTTTTATAATTTATATTTAGCAAAAAAAAAAAAAAAAGGTTATGCTCGAATGGCATATAGTCTATGATATTCACAATGGATTCTTTTACATTGAGCTTATGCTTTCAAAAGACATGTCATAAATATCACGTGTCATATAACATAATTAATGGCATATGTCATAATAAAAAATAAAAGTAAAAAAAGATCATTCCTGCACTAATATTTTCAAATTCATACATCCATTAATTCTTAATTTCAGAATTGAACTATGTATCAAAGGATTTCAAAATCAATATAAATTTAAAATAATAAAATATGCTTCAATCTAATCCTTCAAAATATAACAACTGATAGTTATGCAAGTCAACNCTAATTTCGTTGCAATTTCTTACATTTCACTTTCTTTACAACGTAAATCTGAATGTAATAAATCCAACTATAAGGCGAATTTGCAGGATTTGTTCGACCTCGGTCGAACTTCCTTTACATTGAGTGATAAATCATATTTCACGTAAAAACAAGTTAAAACAACACAAAATGTTCCATCCTATCTCTTAAAAATTGTTATACAATTTTTTTTTTTTATGGGCAAAGAGTAGCATCGGTGGCTAAATGACGATCAATGATTGTTGTTCGATCGTGACTAACAACATGGTGAAATCTATGATCAACCAATTGAGGGGACCCCTCATCAAAGTTCTCAATGACACCAGTGCCACAGAGTTAAAATATTAAAAAAAAAATTACAGACCACGCCAACCTCAGTTACAATAATTCCAAGGATTTTCTCACCGAATGGTTGACTTTTTCTAGCATTTAATTTTTTCATAATTTAATTCTCTTTAATTTTTCAATATATTTATATACTTTAGATGGTGTTTGGATGTATGTTAGATTGATGTTAAATAAGTTTTATCAATTTTCATAAATCTAAATTCATCAAATTGAGTCGTGTACGTCTCGCAATCAAATTTATGAAATTCAAATTTACGTCACAAAAGTGATAAAAACACGAGAAAAATCAGATGAAATGTGAATTTATCAGAATATTGGATTTATTGTCATTATTTTTTATGTTTAGTTAAATTTAATTTAAATAAAAAATTAAATCCAATAAATAATAAAGAACAAAGCACCGCTCTTGCAACACTAAGAACAACTCATAATCTGCTTCAGCGCATGAGAACGAGTTCCCCCTACTCTTCTCTATAAATAACCCGAGTCAATACACGACCCATCTTCCATAGCAGCAATGTCTTCTCCTTCCTCAGCCTCCACTTCACTTTCCCCGTCGACCGCCATTCAATTCCTCACCTCCCCCATTCCCTCCATAACTCTCTTCACCTTCTTTCTCCTCACCTTCGCACGCTACATTATCATCAGAAATCTCCCACAAACAAATCCCCTCCCTCCCGGCCCTCGCCGCCTTCCTCTCCTGGGCAATCTCTCCCTCCTCCTCCTCCCCAACCTCCACCACCGCCTAGCCCGCCTCTCTCTCACCTACGGCCCCATCATGCACCTCCGCATCGGCACCAAACTCTGGATCGTCATCAGCTCGCCAAAAATCGCCAAACAAATCTTCACAGAAAACGACGTCGATTTCTCTGACCACGAACAACCCATCGCCGCCACGGTCATCTCCTACGGCGGCGCAAACCTGGTACGCTGCCCTTACGGCCCCACCTGGCGCATGCTTCGCCGAGTGTTCGTGCACGAGCTCGTCAACGCGAAGAGCATGGCCGATGCCGCC
>JXCR01133020.1:114693-126424 GCA_002079205.1 Phalaenopsis hybrid cultivar
TTTTCCTTTCACTACCATAATAAAAAGGAAATTTGTTAAACCTATCTAGACAAGTTTTTCATCTTAATACTCTTTGGTAAAACGGAAAAACAAAACCAATAATATAAATAACTCCAAATCGTAGTTTAAATAACCTGAAATCTACCAATAGAAGAAATACTTTTTTTTTTTGTTTCTGACCAGCTAGCCATTTATTAAGCTTATCCAGAAGTTACTGGATATCAACAATATTTAACTTTGAAGGTTTAATAATAACCAAGATAAGTCCAAGGAAGAGGCATAAAATTGAAACCGCAAATTCCGCATAATTGATATTGCATGAATGGAGCAACAAACTTAAAAAAAAAAATAACTTAGAAAAATTAATGTCAAACTTAGAATCACGACTAAAAATATGAAGAATATCCATCAAATTATGATAGAAATAATATTAGTCTTACAAAAAATCAATAATTTATCAACATAAATGAGATGAGAGATATTACCATTAAGTTGAATCATCAAAATATGATACTGGACATCTAAAAAAGAAGAAAGACTTCATAACACAATAGCAAAAAGATAGAGAGAAAGAGGTGTCTAGATGAGACCACTTGTAGAAGAAAAATAGACATTCATTTCACCATTAAGTATAACAGAGAAATGAACATTAGTCGTACAAGCTTTAATCTAATAAATAAAAATTAAAGGAAAGCTCATTCTCTCTATTATATGATAAAGGAAAAAAATTACAAACACTATTAAAAGCCTTTTTTTATATTAATTTTGGAACAAAAGTTTTCCAAGGAATTAGTGGAATTAAAACCGAAAAGCATTTCATTAGTCAAAATAATATCACCAGTAATATCATACCCTCTAACAAAAGTCGCTTGAATAGGATGAATGTCATTAGTAAGAATAATTTTATGCATGTCAGCAAGGAGTTGTAAAATGATTTTATAAACAATATTGCAAAAAGAGATGCCTAAAATTTTTAAGAGTTTAAGTATCAAAATTCTTAAAAATCATAGTAATGACAGAATACTTAATTCTATTAGGAAGTAAAGAAATTTTAANCAAAATGATTTTATAAACAGTATTGCAAAAAGAGATGCCTAAAATTTTAAGAGTTGAAGTATCAAAATTCTTAAAAATCATAGTAATGACAGAATACTTAATTCTATTAGGAAGTAAAGAAATTTTAAGGAAATAATTGATAGCTTTAATACAATCATCACCAACAATATGTCAAGTATCATTAAAGAATTTAGAGGAATAACCATCAGATCTAATAGATTTAGTACTCCCAATATCAAGAAAAATATTCTTGATATCTTTATTTGAAAAATCTTTCATTAAAGCTTCAAAACCTCAGCTAATAATATGATTATGAACATGTAAAAAAATTAATCAAAGAATGAAAATCATCAATATGATCATTAAGAATATCCCTAATAAAATTAATAGCCTCATTAGCAATTTCATTTTGATCATGAAGAGATATATATATATATTGTCAAATAAAAGTTCTTTAATAAAATTAGCACTATTTTTAATTTTGGCTTTATGATAGAAAAAATTAATATCATCCTCCNAATCTAATAGATTTAGTACTCCCAATATCAAGAAAAATATTCTTGATAACTTTATTTGAAAAATATTTCATTAAAGTTTCAAAACCTCAGCTAATAATATGACTATGAACATGTAAAAAAATTAATCAAAGAATGAAAATCATCAGTATGATCATTAAGACTATCCCTAATAAAATTAATAGACTCATTAGCAATTTCATTTTGATCATGAAGATATATATATGTATATATTGTCAAACAAAAGTTCTTTAATAAAATTAGCACTATTTTTAATTTTGGCTTTATGATAGAAAAAATTAATATCATCCTCCCATTTCTTCAACTAGGAGCAGTTGGCCCTTTGCTTAAGCCACTTATCTTCACAAAAATAGCACTATGTAAATCTCTTTCATTACAGGCAAGTTGAGTAACCAAATCTTTAGAAAGAGGATTGATATATGTATGGTTCAAATGATCTACCTGTTGGCTTTTAAGATCAGTGATGGAATTAGAAATAGAATTAGAACTATTCCAATTCCAAATTTTCAAAGCAAACTTAAACATTTTTCAATTTATTGCAATAGCAAAAAGAGGATCACCTTTAACCTATAAATATTCCAATCAGAGTTAACAATACAAAAATTAATACAATGGCCCCAAAAGTTCTTATACATATATCTACTTCCAAGTTTATTAGAATCACCCAAAGAAACAAAAATATGAGAATAGTTATAAGTGTATAAACCCAACTTTAAAAAAAGAATAAGGAAAAGTATTCATCCAATGAGCATTATATAGAGCTAAATCCAAAAGACATCTAATAGGTGTATCCAATTGATTATTGAATCAACTATGAAAAATACAATTATTAAAGTCNTTTGATATATGTATGGTTCAAATAATCTACCTGTTGGCTTTTAAGATCAGTGATGGAATTAGAAATAGAATTAGATCTATTCCAACTCCAAATTTTCAAAGCAAACTAAACATAAAAATTTATTGCAATAGCAAAAAGAGGATCACCTTTAACCTATAAATATTCCAATCAGAGTTAACATCACAAAAATTAATACAATAGCCCCAAAAGTTCTTATACATGTATCTACTTCCAAGTTTATTAGAATCACCCAAAGAAACAAAAATATGAGAATAGTTATAAGTGTATAAACCCATAACTCTAAAAAAAGAATAAGGAAAAGTATTCATCCAATGAGCATTATATAGAGCTAGATCCAAAAGACATCTAATAGGTGTAATCCAATTGATTATTGAATCAACTATGAAAAATACAATTATTAAAGTCTGTGAGCTTACTAGGAATATGAGGAATACCTTCAACTGTCTCATCAATTTTAGGAATACAATTAAAACCGCCCAAAATCAACCAAGGATCTTGCATATTAACTTAAATAGATAAAATATCATCCCAAATCTCTTTTCTGACTAAAGCAAGTTAAAATGGTTAATAGAAAAAGTATCTGAAAGAGAAGATGGAGATCATTTGGTTACAAAAAGATAAACGAGTTTTAATTTATAAACATAAAGAAGCTTACACAATCCTCAATGCGAGCTTCATTATTAAGCCCAATGGCATTCCAAACAATAATATTAATAAACATCATTATAACATTAAAAAAATAAAATTGAAAAAAAAAAGTAAATCAGTGAGAAATTCCTCCTTTTGGCCTCCCATGTTAGCCTTAAAAAGAGGTCAAAAAGAGGAAGAAGAGTGAAGAGTAGCAGAAGAATCAACATGAGCAGAAATACTCATAGTCTAAGATAAATTATGCTCAAAAATAGATCTAGCTTGATTTTTCACTAGAGGAAGAACCATATCAGCAACATCATCTTCCAAAATAACAACAATGGACAATTTTCACTGTCAAGAACATCAGCATTATCTTGAGGAAAAAAATAAAATCCTATGGGGTAACATTGCCCCTATAATCATTAACATTGGGCAAAATAGAATAGACGTCTTGAGCAATAAGAAATAACAATATTACAATCCCAAGGGATGTTTAAATCAGGGGAAACATCAATATTATAAAAATAAAGGGAGGGATGTGAAGAAGGATTATGATTCACTCAAGGAAGTATTTGAAACCTCTAAAAATTATCTCTTCTATTCCTACTTCAACCCCGGCAACAACGAAAAAGCAGAAAATACAAAAGTGGGCTGAAAATTAGGAGTTTTAAGACAATAAGGGCAGTCATAAGCAAAAATAGAAAATATTTTATATAGGATTAGCTTTCATTCATAAACAAATGGTTGCACGATGACCTGATCTATCACAACAAATTCAATAGAATCAAGANTACACAATCCTCAATGCGAGCTTCATTATTAAGCCCAATGGCATTCCAAACAATAATATTAATAAACATCATTATAACATTAAGAAAATAAAAAAATAAAAAATAAAAAAGTAAATCAGTGAGAAATTCCTCCTTTTGGCCTCCCATGTTAGCCTTAAAAAGAGGTCAAAAAGAGGAAGAAGAGTGAAGAGTAGCAGAAGAATCAACATGAGCAGAAATACTCATAGTCTAAGATAAATTATGCTCAAAAATAGATCTAGCTTGATTTTTCACTAGAGGAAGAACCATATCAGCAACATCATCTTCCAAAATAACAACAATGGACAATTTTCACTGTCAAGAACATCAGCATTATCTTGAGAAAAAAAAATAGAATCCTATGGGGTAACATTACCCCTATTATCATTAACATTGGGCAAAATAGAATAGACGTCTTGAGCAATAAGAAATAACAATATTACAATCCCAAGGGTCAGCACAGTAAGTTTCAGAAAGAATGTTTAAATCAGGGGAAACATCAATATTATAAAAATAAAGGGAGGGATGTGAAGAAGGAATATTATTCACTCAAGGAAGTATTTGAAACCTCTAAAAATTATCTCTTCTATTCCTACTTCAACCCCGGCAACAATGAAAAAGCAGAAAATACAAAAGTGGGCTGAAAATTAGGAGTTTTAAGACAATTAGGGCAGTCATAAGCAAAAATAGAAAATATTTTATACAGAATTAACTTTCATTCATAAACAAATGGTTGCACGATGACCTGATCTATCACAACAAATTCAATAGAATCAAGAAGAACAATATCAATATTAATTTGAACGTTAAGTCTAGCAAAAGTAAGGCGTGAACCATTTGCATTGAAAATATCAACTACCAATGTAACACCTATTTTACAAGCAATCTTAGATATACCCTTTTCCAACCAGCAACAAAGCAACAGATTGGGTAATTTAACTTGGATAGGAAAATTCCTAAAATCTTCCTTAACTGGTTTAAAATCATGTGCCCATTGCTTAAAAAAAAAGCCTCATAAATAATCATGTACCATCCATCAAAATCCTCTATGCAGGTATACTTAAATAAGAAAAACCTTCAGTAAGAGATGACAAATCAACAGTACATTTCAACTTCCACATCTTACTGATAGCTTGCAACAAATTATGGTAAAAAAGACACTTACCCAATGCATGACCAACTAACACAAAATTCCAGAGTTTAAAACCATCTTCCACTTCTTGATCCGAAAAGAGACAATACTTCCTTACAAGGTATGAAAGAAAAGGAGAAATTAGAAAAGTTAGGAAGACTCGAAGACNGTGGTAAAAAAGACACTTACCCAACGCATGACCAACTAACACAAAATTCCAGAGTTTAAAACCATCTTCCATTTCTTGATCCGAAAAAGAGACAATACTTCCTTACAAGGTATGAAAGAAAAGGAGAAATTAGAAAAGTTAGGANTGAAAATACAAAATTGGGCTGAAAATTAGGAGTTTTAAGACAATTAGAGGAGTCATAAGCAAAAATAGAAAATATTTTATATAGAATTAGCTTTCATTCATAAACAAATGGTTGCACGATGACCTGATCTATCACAACAAATTCAATAGAATCAAGAAGAACAATATCAATATTAATTTGAACGTTAAGTCTAGCAAAAGTAAGGCGTGAACCATTTGCATTGAAAAAATCAACTACCAATGTAACACCTATTTTACAAGCAATCTTAGATATACCCTTTTCCAACAAGCAACAAAGCAACAGATTGGGTAATTTAACTTAGAAAAATTCCTACAATCTTCCTTAACTGGTTTAAAATCATGTGTCCATTGCTTAAAAAAAAGCCTCATAAATAATCATGTACCATNGTCGGGTAGTAAAACCGACAAAAAATCAAGCTATTATACTTATCAAAAAGAGAAAAATCAGTTAACCAAATATCATAATAAAATAGAAAAATACTAACAAAAGTAATCTTAAAAAATAAACATCTTCTAAGGTTAACAGCCAACCTAGTAATGTCTTTCCAAAAAGAAGAGATATGAGAAGTAGAATTAATTCTAAAAGAATCATAATGGGCAATGCTCCAATTGACTAAATAAGAGTTAGAATTATAATGTCTCCAAATAATCTTAAATTTAAGCATAGTGCTAATGTTATCTAATGAAGGAATCCAAATAACACCTTTTAGGTTTATGAAGGGTAATATTATTCCAAGCAATANAACCCTCCGCCGCCATTCCGTAATTCCCCTGCTCGTTCCTCGCGTCCCCAGCCGTCCCATCACCGTTGCCGGTTACCTCATCCCCGCCGGCGCACGCGTCGTCACCAACGTCTGGGCCATTCAAAACGATCCTCAGGTATGGCATGANGACCCTCCGCCGCCATTCCGTAATTCCCCTGCTCGTTCCCCGCGTCCCCAGCCGTCCCATCACCGTTGCCGGTTACCTCATCCCCGCCGGAGCACGCGTCGTCACCAACGTCTGGGCCATTCAAAACGATCCTCAGGTATGGCATGAACCGCATGAGTTTAGACCCGAGCGATTCTTGGATGGAGGGGAAGGGGAAGGTGTTGCGGGTGGATTCGGGTTCTTTCCATTCGGGGCCGGGAGGCGGAAGTGTGCGGGTTTGCCGCTTGCGGAGAGGATGCTGCCGTTTGTGGCGGCGAGTTTATTGCATTTGTTTGAGTGGAGGATGGGGGAGGGGGTGGATATGAAGGGGAGAACCGGAGTTACTTTAACTAAGGAAAAGCCGCTTGTAGCGGTTGCGGTGGCTAGGTTTCCGGCGAGCAAGGAGATGTATGAATGAAGATTGAAGGCAGCTGCGTCTATTGTAATAATTGGATATTTGGTTGGGGCAAGTTGTCATCTTTAATTGTAATCTATAATTAAAGCCCTCTCCATCGCTCAACATTTGGGATTTCAAATCATGTTTTTGAGCTCAGGTAATTGTCACTTTAATAAAATTGTATAGTTGTGGAAGATCTCCAAACCAATCTTCACTTCACGCCTAGTTTCAAAAAATAATGTACNTATGTTTTTGAGCTCAGGTAATTGTCACTTTTATAAAATTGTATAGTTGTGGAAGATCTCCAAACCAATCTTCACTTCACGCCTAGTTTCAAAAAATTATGTATNCATGTTTTTGAGCTCGGGTAATTGTCACTTTAATAAAATTGTATAGTTGTGGAAGATCTCCAAACCAATCTTCACGTCACGCCTAGTTTCAAAAAATAATGTATGGGCTAAAATATGTATGATGAAAGGCTTCCAAACTGCAAACCCATATACAGTTAATTCAAACAAAAGCCTCGTCAACAACTTCACGCCTAGTAATATTATTCCAAGCAATAATAATCATTTTCCTTTCACTACCATAATAAAAAGGAAATTTGTTAAACCTATCTAGACAAGTTTTTCATCTTAATACTCTTTGGTAAAACGGAAAAACAAAACCAATAATATAAATAACTCCAAATCGTAGTTTAAATAACCTGAAATCTACCAATAGAAGAAATACNAATTATGTATGGGCTAAAATATGTGTGATGAAAGGCTTCCAAACTGCAAACCCATATACAGTTAATTCAAACAAAAGCCTCATCAACAATCTCCATAGGAACAGTACTAGTGAAAAGGGATTTCCAAGCAAATCTTCAGTTCATCAAAAGAAGTTCTAAGCAAAATAGCAACAAGAAAGATCTCCAACTCCAGGAGAAATGCTAGAAAAGAACAAACCAGACACAACCAAAACTAAAAGGAATAT
The DNA here is from genome assembly GCA_002079205.1 of Phalaenopsis hybrid cultivar. Lineage (NCBI taxonomy): Eukaryota > Viridiplantae > Streptophyta > Magnoliopsida > Asparagales > Orchidaceae > Phalaenopsis > Phalaenopsis hybrid cultivar. Next base: position 122,334 of record JXCR01133020.1, read on the forward strand.
ATGGATCCATAGACAAAATAGATGAAAGAATTTAAGAAGACTGAGCTTAGAAAATAGTCCACAGAAAAAAAATACCACCATTGGGAAAAGAACTTCTAAGGAGAGCATGGAAAAAGAATACTGAAAGAAAGATGATTATTGGATTCAATGTCATCGATGCAAAACGCACAATTATTATTGACATTAACACTNCGAAGTTCTAAGCAAAATAGCAACAAGAAAGATCTCCAACTCCAGGAGAAAGGCTAGAAAAGAACAAACTAGACACAACCAAAACTAAAAGGAATATATGGATCCATAGACAAAATAAATGAAAGGGGGTTTAAGAAGACTGAGCTTAGAAAATAGTCCATAGAAAAAATACCACCATTAGGAAAATAACTTCTAAGGAGGGCATGAGAAAAAGAACACTGAAAGAAAGATGATTATTGGATTCAATGTCATCGATGCAAAACGCACAATTATTATTGACATTAACACTTCTATTAATAAGAACAATATGAAGAATTTTCCATGAGTGCAAAGCTAATTTAATAGAATATTCTTTGTGCCAAATCAACCTATTCTAATGTCTAACTGATACATTTTCATGAATAAAACTATGCGCTTGCTTATTTGAAAAGTGTTCAATATTCCTCCAAAGACAATTCATCTTACCATCAATAATAGGAATACTATAGATGGAATTACTACAAGATATAGAAGCATCATTATTAAAGTGCAATACCATTTACCATTCATATTAACATATCTGAGCAAAATAATGTTTGGGTAGTAAAATCAACAAAAAATCAAGCTATTATACTTATCAAAAAGAGAAAAACCAATTAACCAAATATCATAATAAAATAGAAGAATACTAACAAAAGTAATCTTAAAAAATAAGCATCTTCTAAGGTTAACAGCCAACCAAGTAATGTCTTTCCAAAAAGAAGAGATATGAGAAGTAGAATTAATCCTAAAAGAACCATAATGGGCAATGCTCCAATTGACTAAATAAGAGTTAGAACTATAATGTCTCCAAATAATCTTAAATTTATGCATAGTGTTAATGTTATCTAATGAAGGAATCCAAATAACACCTTTTAGGTTTATGAAGGGTAATATTATTCCAAGCAATAATAATCGTTTTCCTTTCACTACCATAATAAAAAGGAAATTTCTTAAACCTATCTAGACAAGTTTTTCATCTTAATACTCTTTGGTAAAACGGAAGAACAAAACCAATAATATAAATAACTCCAAATCGTAGTTTAAATAACCTGAAATCTACCAATAGAAGAAATACTTTTTTTTTTTTTTTTGCTTCTAACCAGCTAGCCATTTATCAAGCTTATCCAGAAGTTACTGGAAATCAACAATATTTAACTTTGAAGCTTTAATAATAACCCTAAGATAAGTCCAAGGAAGAGGCATAAAATTGAAACCACAAATTGCGCATAATTGATATTGCATAAATGGAGCAACAAACTTAAAAAAATAAATAACTTAGAAAAATTAATGTCAAACTTAGAATCACAACTAAAAATATGAAGAATATCCATCAAATTATGATAGAAATAAAATTAGTCTTACAAAAAATCAACAAGTCATCAACAAAAATGAGATGAGAGATATTACCATTAAGTTGAATCATCAAAATATGATATTGGACATCTAAAAGAGAAGAAAAAGACTTCATAACACAATAGCAAAAAGATAGAGAGAAAGAGGTGTCTAGATGAGACCACTTGTAGAAGAAAAATAGACATTCATTTCACCATTAAGTATAACAGAGAAATGAACATTAGTCGTACAAGCTTTAATCTAATAAATAAAAATTAAAGGAAAGCTCATTCTCTCTATTATATGATAAAGGAAAAAATTACAAACACTATTAAAAGCCTTTTTTTATATTAATTTTGGAACAAAAGTTTTCCAAGGAATTAGTGGAATTAAAACCGAAAAGCATTTCATTAGTCAAAATAATATCACCAGTAATATCATACCCTCTAACAAAAGTCGCTTGAATAGGATGAATGTCATTAGTAAGAATAATTTTATGCATGTCAGCAAGGAGTTGTAAAATGATTTTATAAACAGTATTGCAAAAAGAGATGTCTAAAATTTTTAAGAGTTTAAGTATCAAAATTCTTAAAAATCATAGTAATGACAAAATACTTAATTCTATTAGGAAGTAAAGAAATTTTAAGGAAATAATTGATAGCTTTAATACAATCATCACCTACAATATGTCAAGTATCATTAAAGAATTTAGAAGAATAACCATTAGATCTAATAGATTTAGTACTCCCAATATCAAGAAAAATATTCTTGATATCTTTATTTGAAAAATCTTTCATTAAAGCTTCAAAACCTCAGCTAATAATATGATTATGAACATGTAAAAAAATTAATCAAAGAATGAAAATCATCAGTATGATCATTAAGAATATCCCTAAAAAAATTAATAGCCTCATTAGCAAATTCATTTTGATCATGAAGATATATATATATTGTCGAACAAAAGTTCTTTAATAAAATTAGCACTATTTTTAATTTTGGCTTTATGATAGAAAAAATTAATATCATCCTCCCATTTCTTCAACTAGGAACACTTGGCCCTTTGCTTAACCCACTTATGTTCACAAAAATAGCACTATGTAAATCTCTTTCATTACAGGCAAGTTGAGTAACCAAATCTTTAGAAAGAGGATTGATATATGTATGGTTCAAATGATCTTCCTGTTGGCCTTTAAGATCAGTGATGGGAACAGAAATAGAATAAGAACTATTCAATTTATTGCAATAGCAAAAAGAGGATCACCTTTAACCTATAAATATTCCAATCAGAGTTAACATCACANTATAGAGAAATACAGAAAAATATGCAAAATCAGCAGCGAAGAAATAGAATCTGCAGCGTATGAAGGATAAAGGCTCAACAAGGCGAGCATTTTCTTCACCTGTTTCATCGTTTCGGAAGCCATAGAAGTCATGATCCACATTTTGTAATTGCTGCACAGCTTCTTCCACAGTTAATGGAGGCATCTCGAAATATTTTGTACGAACAACCTGATGAGATATATTCCCCATTTATCACATGAAAAATGAATTTTGTATTCAAAATTATTTGATGAAAAAAAGTAAAGCCAATGCAGGAGAAATGTATTATGAAAAGTATTAAAATTTAATTGTTGTAAATTTGGAAATGCTACATATTAGGGAGATTGATATTAGGTAACTGTCGGTCAACTTTTTGATTATAGATTAGATTTGAAAATATGAAATATGAAAATAATTTTTAAAATTTAATTTAATATCATAGATATATAGTTTGGGTTTTGAAAATAATATGTTTTAATTTTTGAAAAATGAGNATAGAAGTCATGATCCACATTTTGTAATTGCTGCACAGCTTCTTCCACAGTTAATGGAGGCATCTCGAAATATTTTGTACGAACAACCTGATGAGATATATTCCCCATTTATCACATGAAAAATGAATTTTGTATTCAAAATTATTTGATGAAAAATAGTAAAGCCAATGCAGGAGAAATGTATTATGAAAAGTATTAAAATCTAATTGTTGTAAATTTGGAAATGCTACATATTAGTGAGATTGATATTAGGTAACCTAACTTGGGGAGATCTAATTATATAATATTTCTATATTAAAAAACATAATTTGAGGAGATGTAAATATGATATTTCTTATATTAGAAATATTTATAATTTATATACCATAATCCTCTCACATTTATATATGAGAGATTATAGAGGATTTAAGTGTGTTAAGTTGTAATTCTAGTTCAGCCGATTTTTTCTCCCCTCCTTTTGATAGTGGAATAGCTTCTTCTCATGAACGTAGGTGAATTTGTACCAAACCGCGTAAATCGCATAGTGTTTGGTTGTTTAGTTTTTTGGTTGTATGAATTTATTTTCCGCATTATTTTGCACAACAAACTGAACCACGTTGAAAATTTGCACAAATGATGATTTCAAAATTATTCAAAATAGCATTTTTTACTAGATTGATATCATTCACTATAGTTTTTAAACCTTTAATAAAAGCTGCACAAATGATCGTTTAACCATTGGTTGACAATCTC